>CM076611.1:14122120-14228440 GCA_038502775.1 Hippodamia convergens | reverse complement strand
TATGGCTTTTCTAGAAGTCTAGAATTTAATAGGGCCGATCACTACCATGATATGGACGAATTCGCATTTTTTCGGCGATTTCGTTGGACCAAAAAAACTACTCTGCAACTGCTGAGATTAATTGAGGATGATTCAGAATTACCAAATTGCTGGATTTCCTCGTGTTATTGGAGCAATTGATTGTGCTCATGTAATTATTAATTCTGCAGATACTATTCACTCTTGTGAATATGAAAAGTATTACTTCGATGATATCCCACAGGTGCAGAATTATGTCATGCAAGTTACGAATAGAGAATTGTTGAAATCAAATCAAATAATTTGCTTAAAATAAAAAATAATTGGTTGTACTATGGCAGTTCGTCAGCGGCCCAAAGTATATGTCGTTCTGTGAATCAGAATACTGAAAAGGAAAATGCATAGACAAATTATCTTGTTCGTCAATGAATTCGCGTGTTCTTCTTAGTGTTGCCAGATTTGGCATTGCTTAGCGCGTGTTTAACAAAGTCGTTTCTATTAGATATGCGGTGCAAGATCTGATCCGTTAAGGCGGGGAAAAGCATGACACAAAATTTAAGGGCGCCTTAGATAAGGGTGTCTTAACTAAAAAACGGTGCAAATGGGCTCGAACGAAATATTGTTCACACTCAATAATGAAGTGGATCATACAACACTTTACACGTGTTAACGGCCATGAAGGAGACGATGCCCAATAATCCGAGGTTAACGAACGATGGCGGCGTCGAACTTCTTCATTATGCCCTCTAATTTAACATCGCCCGGCTGGCACAACCCGAGGAACCATGCGGTACAGAAACATTTCAAGAATAGCCCGGCAATGAAGTTACGAAGAATCGAAAATAAAAATAGAACGGGATGAGTGGAAATAGCATATTCGAGGCTTTCAACTTGACCTTCGTCCCACGCAATCTGATGCGGCTGCAAGAACCATTTATCTTGGTTCAGTTCTTGGTAAGAAGAATTATGTTGGACGAGGTTGAGTCGCGAGACTACGAAAGTGTACCTACATGTTCGAATAAAAAGTCATCGATTTGAATATGTTCCTGGCTTTGAAGCTGCATAATAAATGTTCCTGATGATTATCTACAGCTTTTTGTTTTTCAATGAGTTTCACAATTATGCTTATCCTTTTCAGATTCGACAGAAACGTCTGAAAACTGTTTTATCTCTGAATTATAAAATATCTCCCTCATTCAATCCTCTAAATCAATTAATATTAATAATAATAATAATGTTTCTTAACCAACATAAATGAAAAGTTAAGAAATCGAACAATATACAACCGTTAAAGACCACAAAAGTATCTGTGGTAAAAATTCTATATAACTACATAGACATTAATAGTTTCAAATAAGAAAAAACTAAACATGCATGCAACTCAAATTCGATGAAGATTTTTCCAATGAGCTCGAATATCATTTCACCCACCCGTATGTATATTCTTGCGCTTTTTCTTGGTGAGGGTTAAAGCAGCACCAACACAACAAAGAAGAAGAAATGAGAAATCAAAGGATTGTTTCATAAACACAGTTGTCTAAAATTGAATAAAAACTTGAATGAAATAGAACACTACTCGTTATAACTTTTCCAACTTTTACTCTTCATCCATTTTTGCGTATTCCGAAAGGTTTTCATGAATTCATAGGTACTTTCATTAATGAAAAAGTATGATCTTGCTCAAGACGTCTTTAGAATAAAAAAAATCAATATAATTAAACGTACGTTTCGAAATTTTTCCCTCTAACGATCTCTTGAGCTTCTGTTCTTCTGACAGACCAATGACCATTTGAAATGAGAAAAAAACAACAAATTGACAATTCAAATTGAAATGAAAATATCACAAATTTAATTTTTCTGAATTTATAAGGGTAATGAGAGTTTCTTGATCATTTTATTTTCCATTTCACCTCATATTTTTGTATTAACGTTCTCTTGCAGATGTAAATATTAAACTTCTTATTTGACTATGTTTAGTATCTCATTGCTGTTGAATTCGGCCTAATGTGTTCCTAACGTACCTACATAGGTATTCTTAAAACAATCATCATGTTCTCAACCAAAAAACGAACCACTAAATGACCTAATAGTATTTTCTAAAACAAGATGCAGAATGAGCTTCGATTGCAACACGAATGCGAAAGTATGAGTGTTGGAATTGCTTTCTGCCACGAGTATTAGACGATATTTTCTCTATTTCAATCAAGATTTGTGAAATACTCCCGAAATTCAAATAAAAATTCAGATTAGTGACTTTAATATTGTATCTTCGCAGTTGGTGTGACTCACGAAATTTGACAGACAAACCACAAAACGAAAAATATAATCGAAACTAATGCTGTAATGAGTTCATTACAGCATTACTTTTAGTAAACTCATTACAATACCGAAATAGAGGAAAAAATATTTTGTCACTTTGGCAGTTGTGTTGTGAAAAAAATTCAAAATTCATCCGGCTGCCAACATTGAATAAATTATGAAGTAGAAACATCTATTATTTCGAACAAGTCTTGCCTTCTATTGTACATCTTTGGATAGATGATTAGACGTAAATCCCGGAGTTCCATTCATTATATTCTCACTATTATCCAATTCACTGTCCCGTGTTATTGTCAAGGTAATTTTTCACGTGAAATAACCCTACAATTATCTAATGCACATCGCCCAGGGCCACTCCTGTAAACCATCATCTTAATTTCTTTCACCAGCGGTAGCGGTATCTACTAACCAGACCAAGCGTTGTTAGAAGTCATTCCACCTTTTATGGGTTTCGGGATAATAATTGGTCATAACGAAGGACTCGGGGTTGAGTTATTTGAATATCTCGCATTTATTCGAAATATTTTATTGGCTGTATCAGATGTCTGGGATTTTTATGTTTATTGCCGAAAGGGTTATTTCCTCAGATATTTCTCACATTTTGGTCGACGAGAGATGAAGATTCTTTCATTTTAAATGAAAACCGCACTAGAAACCTTACAATTTCCATGATTGAAGTGATATTTCTCAGAACTTGCTAAGAACTTCTAAAAAAAACATGACTGTGGGATAACCTGGAAAAAATTTGTTATTTTTCAAACCATAGCTCAGAATAAAAGCGCTGGTATCTATGAATTGAAAATCAATTATCCCATTTACGGAGGATGGAATGCAGAAATTTTTGGAGACCTCAACCAATTGGATGAAACGTGTGAATTGTTTTGTTCTTAAAATGATGTCATTCATAATATGAAAGGGTTCCTATAATTATAATATTCAATGATGGAATCGATCGAGGAGGAACTTCAGAATTTATTGAAGAACTGAATGTTCCACTCGTCTTGTAATTCAAAGCAGTAAAAAGCATTCACATTTCGCAACAACCTCTCTTCTGGGAATAAACATGAATCAATGGACACTTGACTT
Organism: Hippodamia convergens; assembly: GCA_038502775.1. NCBI lineage: Eukaryota > Metazoa > Arthropoda > Insecta > Coleoptera > Coccinellidae > Hippodamia > Hippodamia convergens. The sequence goes on along the minus strand of CM076611.1, from coordinate 14,225,017 downwards.
CACTTAGAAAAAGAACGATTCCGTGGAATCCATATCGAAAAACTTCTGAATATTACGCTCCCAATGCGTACGTTGAATTTGCAACGTAGATAAGATTGTAAATTGTAACATATGAATCATACCGGAGTGTATCACCATCCTTTATCGCTGCAAAACATTCTTTCCGAACTTTATAACCCGACCGCGATAGTTTTGGTTGAACTTTTTGAATTGTCAGGAGATCAAAAATTGGTGCGAATTGAAACGATGAAATGGATGAACAATTTTGGGAGAGAGACTACGATATCAAGAATAGAATGCATTAATCAGTTCTCTATTTATTTTTCACTGTGAAAGCACAGTCCACCTCATTTTAAATATTGAACATTTAATAACCTGATTTCAACGAACTATATCATGTCATGTATGATACTCCAATTTACAGGGTGTAAGGGAGATCCTTTTATCTCAAAACGCCTTGTACATCAGGACAATCATGATACGACCAAACTTTTGCAGACCGAATTTACTTGTAGAGCGATTTATTACTATTACCTCCCATGAGGTCATAATTAAAGTTGGTGTTTTTGTAGTTGCGTTTTTTTTTATTACCCAATGTGATTTTTCGCATTTGTTCCAAGGTAAGTGACTGAATTAAGTTTAGTAATTAATAATTAAATTTAGTTATATAGGCATTTTAATACCGTATTTTAACAGAAATCATATAATTTCATAATTGTCTTCAATTTCACACGGGAATTGAGTCATCAAGGCAGGAATTTGTAACTCCTTGCTGAGCTATGACATAAAGTTGTGTTTTTTCTTCCTTCTGACATTTTCATGTTATAGCTCAGCAAGGAAACCTAGTACGCTACTGGATTGCTATGGAAAAAGAGTCCCGATAATGTTTTCGTTTCAATATCCTAGCACAAAGAGAAACGAAGATAATGACGAAAGTTGTAGTTCAGGCATCACCAATTTTGCACACCTTGTACATTGTCTTGGGACAGTGCCATGATCTCTGATACAATCATTCATTTATTTGGTAGGTATTACTCGGTCCAAAGCGTGTAAGGAAAATCTTTAGAATGCTGTTCAAACTGTTATCAATCAAAGAATGTCAAATCCTTGCAACATCATTTTATTAAGTAAGTACTTCATTTAACTTATAAATGTAGTATTATTGTTTCAAATCCTGCGTTGAAGATAATTTATCAATATCTATCGAAATATAGGCGTTTGAAGAAAATTTTCAGAAGATACAAGGACCTGCTTTACATAACTACACACTAAAATAAATTCTCGAAACATTCTCCACCTTGTTCTTGGTGAAAACACAGTCTCCCAGGAAACTCATTTCAAACTCTGTTCAAAGTTCGAGTTGAAAAATTTCGCATTTCTGCAGTTGTCCTTTTTTTAAGTCTGCGGTGCTCCTCTGCTGTGCTGCATTAACTTTCTTGAGTTAACAAAACTAAGATCCAGAAGCGTAACGAAATTTGATTTTAGAGATTCTTCCCAACTTAATTGATATTTCTGTAACTTTGTATTCAGGTTTTTCAAAGCATACGGTCTTTTAATATATGAAAAGTTCTGCATTTCATTATTTCACCAAGTATTATTCATAATAGAGCATACTTGATATAAGTGGTTGGAATCAGTATGTTGAGAAGGTATAAAAATATGTATCTAGATTTGGAATAGAGCTGAAATTGCGGGAACCATCCTGTGAATTTGAATTTATGCTTAAGAGCGCTCCATTGAATATTAAAGTTGAAGTGTCCCAGTGTTTCTTGAAATTTTCTAATATTTAAGAACACTAATCATTTTATTCCGTAAGTGGTTAACATTCTGTAGCGAGACTTTTTAGTTTACATACGGGCAAGCATACGAGTCAATGATAAATATTTATCCATGTCATTCAGTATGAATTCGACGAAAGAGAAGAGTCTGTCACTTTATGCCAGTTTTATTTATTAACTGTCTATGTGAATATTTATTGTTGTTTGTATGGTTTGAGAGCTTAAACAAGCGCAAATAACTAATCGTTGCTCATGAATTAACTATATGTTTTTCCTGATATTGTATATTCCAATCCCACGACCACTTTCATCATGATTTCATTGAAGGAATACGATCAACAAATGATTCAAATGAATATTTGACAATCGATAATGAGGTAACTATTTATTGCATTCTTCATCATTCAGTTAAGTACAAAGGACTCTCAGTAGCTCTTCAAAAAATGAACTTCAAGGGAATTGAATGATTTCGGATTCTGATTGTTTCATGAGGTAGAACTCTTATATCGAATTATTGTAATCGATTACAATAAATTGATATTTCACTCACTTCATTATGATTCTTCACATAACGAAAATTGAGTAATGAACGAAATGAAAATTCCAAATCAATTTTTCTCAAAACCGGTGCAAATAGTCGATGTCGAACAAGAGCACCTTTTTTCAAGAAAAAATATCAAAGTTTATGAATTTGATGTAAAACTTGTGAAATAATGAAAGGCCCCCCAGAATGATACGCTTATGATTAAGTTGAAAAAAATCCACTCGAACCATTCGATGCGTATTCTTGATAGTAGACAATGTGTGAAATTTCAACACTTTAGGTGACGCTGCTTTGAAGATATGTGTCAAAAAGTGTTGCGTGGAAGTCATCTTCAGAGGGTTCTAGGACCTTAACGAAGCATTTTTGTACTATATGTTTTGCGTCGAAAGTGTCTCAAATAATGTCTAGAACACCCACTAGAAGTTTACTGGTCTAATTATGGGATACCCTGTAGATGTATTTGTATTTATCGTTTTTTTTTCATTTATAGTCGTTTGTAGAAATCCTTGAGGTAACCATAAATTGCCTTCTGGAAGTGTGGGAGTAAACATCGAATTCCTTGAACACACTAAAGCAGTGTTCAAATCAAACTCAGTTTTATTCATGGTATTCCCTGGTTCAGAATGCACTTCTCAATTTTTCATTTCCGGAGTTCCCCAACAATAATAATAGAGAGCCTGCAGCACCAATATGGTCAGTGTGGCCTTGTTTAACCGCCTGAGGGCCTTTCTCGCCAAATTGATAGACACTTCCCAATACTATATAGAGTCTGCGAAAACGCTGGGACCCCTATGTCTGCTTCAACAAATAAACAAATTGATATGATACATAATACAGAATGGGGGAGAGCAGCACCTCTACCCGCAAGCTAGAAGGAGCGATTTCCAGAGTCAGAATGCACGTTAAATGAAATAACCAAGATAAAGTGGAGAATATAGTTTGAAATTACTTTCAGAAGACATTAAGAGAAAACCGTGTTGTCAATGTCAGATGTAAGGTTTGTTATTGTTCTTTCAATGAAGGAACAGAAAGAAGGGAATGATTTACGGTTCTCATGAAATTTTGTCTCAAGAGATCACAATGCAGATGGGAACTGCAATTATTGATGATCATTCTTAATTCGGAACTTTCTCCACAGGAAATCACTGAAGCACAATAGAAGAAAAAAATCAAAAGATGATAAACAAATATATTTGACGGGTAAATCATTCATATTATACTTCATGATTTATTATAACTTTTTTAAATTTAACTAGATATATAGAGAATCATCGGGAATTCTCAGTTCTTCAGGAAACATCGAACCAATCGAATCACTGGATTTGAAATTTCAATGAATCAGAGTTTCGTGAAATCCACCTAAAATCTCCCGCAATATTTTGAGATTCGAATTCTTCCCGAAATTTTGATTCCAAAATAAAAATCGATGGGATTGCCAATATGTATGACAATTTGGAATCGCTCGAAATGTTTCAAGTGGTGTGAAAAATTAAATTTTTTTCTAAGATTTCAAAATACTGGATCAGCTATTAGAAATTCACCTATTAGGGTTTGATAGTGCAGTAGCTCAAAAACCTTCTGGGCCAAAGAGCAGCAAGTATGGAATTTGAATTGAAGAAATTATGAAGAACAGAAGCAATTGAGTTTCAAAATCAGCTGAAAGAGCATAATGCAACAGCGAGTGCAACAGGAAAAGGTTTCATTGATTTTTGCTACGTCAAATTTACGATTCAGCTTTTTTGATTAATTTTAATTTAAATAGTACTTAATTTTGTTGATTATTCTGCTCTCGCCTCCTTCTGGTACAAAAGATGAATCTGAATCAATATATCCGAGTTTCTCCCTGAACGCATATTCCATCCCTTAGAGTTAGGTATTTATCGAGGGGGTAACCACTCTCTTCAAAATGTACATCGATTTCGGAAATCGAATGATTTCCGGTGATTTCGGATGATTGCGGAGTGATTTCGGATGATTTCGGTGATTTCGGATGATTGCGGAGTGATTTCGGATGATTTCGGTGATTTCGGATTATTGCGAGTGATTTCGGATGATTTCGGTGATTCCGGATGATTGCGAGTGATTTCGGGAGATTGCAATTAATTTCAGATGATTGCAAACGATTTTTTTTGCTACTTGAAAAAATATAATCACATATCACTATTGTAAGGGAAAAGATCGACTGATACTCGCTGAGAGCTCTTCTCATTTGACACAATCATTCTTTACCCTTTTCTAAGCAGACTTATTATTTCGAATGTATTCTTTCGGGATTTCGGGAAATTTCGGATGATTACGCGTGATTTTGGATAACTGCGAGATTTCTTGTTACCTGAAATTATTTTAGGAATGAGTATAGATCATAACATGTCCCCATTCACAAATTTTAAAGAATTTTATGTGACGTTGGTTTAGGTGCATGATATAAAATAGGCGATAATATACCTTTCATAAAAATTTGCCAATAACTCAGATGGAGGAGGAGATTTCTCCATTTTGAGAATGGCAAGAAACATAATAATTAGGGAGACGCAACTTAATTTTTACTTTTCTTGTTAGATACAATAGATATCTGGACACAAACGATTCATCCGAGGGGGAACCACTCGGGGCAAAATGTACATTGATTCCGGAAATCAAGTTATTTCGGGTGATTTCGGATGATTGCAGACGATATCTTGTTACTTAAAATTATTTTAGGAAGAAAAGATATAATCACATTATCACAATCGAAAGCGAAAACATCGATTTTCACTCGCTGAGGGCTCTATTCATTTGAAACTCACTTATGCAGTCTTTGATTTCGTGAGTATTTTTCTCAGGATTTCGGGAGATTTCGGATAATTTTGTATTACTACGAGAGGTTTCGAATGAATCCATACGATTTCTTGTTACTTGAAATTATTTTAGGCGTGACAAAAGATATCATCACAAATCATTATTGAAAGAGAACACATAGACTGACATTCGCTGACAGCTCTATTTATTTGAAACTTTTATTCCTGAGAGAAGGATATCCTTTGATTTTTTCTTTCAGTTTTTTTTTGTTTGTTATATACATATACTCAAATATTTGATTTAGTATGATTCTACTATTTGAGCCATTATTTTCCGAATATGATTTTATTTTATTATGGTTAACCTTCCGATGTTGCTCCAAACATGGCTCTTTCTGAGACTGTCTCCTTTTTCAAATATTTTTTGCAATGCTCTGATGATGAAATATTAGAAAGTTGTACCAGCTAAATTTTGGATAATTCAATATTTTCTGCAAATATTCCAAACATTTCTTTTTTTTTATCCTTTGATAATATTTTTGATAGTGCTTCTTTCGCAATCAGTTCCATTTCTGTCATCATCGTTGATTTTCTGAAAAAATCAAATCAACCAAAAAATATTTTTTGCAATGCTCTAATGATAAGATATTCAAAAGTTGTACTGACTGAATTATGGATAATTCAATATTTTCTGCAAACATTCCAAGCATTTCTTTCTTTTAATCCTTTTTTAATATTTTTGATAGTGCGTCTTTCGAAAATAGTTCCATTTCTTGGAAATCGTCTTCGCTTTATGATACTAACACAGGAATATTGTTCAATATTCAATTCGATAATTCAATAAATTCGGGACGCATTATGACAAAAGAAAATCTGATAGCCCAATTTTTTCCAAAATTTCGTTCAATATCGTATCTTCCAAGTCTATCTTTTAGTTTGTATATAAAAAAAAATAATAAATATCTTAGAAAGTCAAAAGTTTTGTGGTTTTTTTAGACTTGAATTGAACTATTCGATATTTATCGTACATCGAAAATTAATGAAATATTAATAAATTTCGAAAATAAATATAGGTACAAAGTGTCCCGTTTCGAAACTGAACATCAAGATTTCAAAGACAAAATAACGAACAAAATGATAAGTTTTTATCCATGGACATGATGTCCATGCCCACGAATACGTCGTTTCGATATGTGATTCAAAATAAACTTTCTCAAAAACTTTGGTTTATTTTGTTTTTCGAGATACCGAAATCACTTCGCAAACGAAATTATTTAAATCCGAGTGATTTTTGAACATCCTGTATATAACCTGTGGAAATATCTACATAACACTAAATATATTAAGAACAAAAAATTTTCGTAAAAATTTCGATTATTCGTATCTGTAAATATGCACACTCATGTCTAATTAATGTAAACAAAGCATCGATAGCAAGACTGAATAGGTCAGTGCGGATGCCGAGTCGAGTGCGCATGCTCATATGATTGCGAGAAATGTGATTTCGGCTATGATTGCGGGATTTCGGTGATGATTTCGGGATTTCGGTGATGATTTCGGGATTTCGGTGATGATTTCGGGATTTCGGTGATGATTTCGGGATTTCGGTGATGATTTCGGGATTTCGGTGATGATTTCGTGATTTCGGTGATGATTTCGGGATTTCGGTGTTGATTTCGGGATTTCGGGCTTCAAAGGTACATCGATTTCGGAAGTGGTTACCCCCTCGGTATTTATATTCTTTATGATTAAGAAAGTACGCAGTAATTCTCTCAAATACATAGCAATCTGTTATAACGAAATGAATAATTCAATTTCATTTACAGTTTCATTTTCCGTACTTCATAAGAAAGTTAGTATCAGTTCAGTGATCCAATAGTTGTGCAAAATCAATTCGGATATCTAATTTCACGGACTACTTTAGCCATGGGTTGCAAGATACTCATTAGAAAACAGATAAAAGGAATTACGGAATCGATCAACAGGAAACAAGGAAAAATTCGATAAATGGCGAATATCTTGTGCAAGAGGATAATTGTTCTTCACGAGTCAACTTCCCAAGAGGATCTTTAGAATCTGATTGTACCTGGGATTGTAGATAATGATAATTTTATATGAAATACTGTTGTGACATTATTAGCCCACAAAAGTGCTGAATAATTTCCTGGAGCATTATGACCGCTGGAACACAGCTGCTGGTTATATCATAGGTGCTTTCTCACAATTTTCCCAGGATAAACGTTTTTTTAAATATAAGCAGTTTTCTGGAAGAAAACTTTGTAAACATAGGCAACTCGTTGTGTTTCCTGATGTCCAGGTCCTAGTATTAAAAAGAAACCCAGGAAATAAAGACAAATAAACTTAAATAAATGGGAAAGAGTAGGTACAATATGCCGATCACAATATGCGAATAATTTGGACACTATCTGAAATTATCTGAACAATTTTGAAATATCTGTAAACCACCGAAGTATTGACAGAAAATTTTGGTTTCTATCTTTGGCAAACTCATACAATTTGTGTACTAAATTTTTAAATTATAAGATAAGAGATGAATGCGATAGGAAATACGAGTAAATACTAAAGAACCAGTTACGATGAATGAGATTTCATAGACTTGTGCAAGCAAGAATCGATAACACTTCCATTAAGAATCAGAAAAATAATATTTATGTCATTAGTCATGTCTGTTGATAGTTTTCGATCGTTTGCTTCTATGATGAGATAAAATAAATAAAATGATGCGATCTTTCTGGAAAATTTACTGTTCCATTAATGCGGATTATTTCGAATGGTGTTCGAAAACGAACGAAATTACCGAGAGAATACTCAGTACAATCAGGACAATTAATATATCCATAGCGAGGTACATAGTTAGAAGAACACATCATGACATGATATACAATAATAGCTCACAGGAGCTTAGAACTGAGCTTGAAACTTACGAACTCAAAGTGGTTGGTTAATGTAGAAATGTACTCTTCCAAATTTAGATTCCCAATGATTAAGAAGCTAAGATTGATATTCTATGGCCATAGGCTCAATGAACTTTATGCCAATTATTCTACTTGGTATCTAGTTGATCTGCAAAAATCCTCTTGACCCCTTTATTCATAATTTTATCTGTGCGATGTTTATATCTACACTAGAATATTTATTGAAATACATATACCATTCCATTTCCCAACTTTCTTCAGTTCGTTAAACTACGAGGCCATTGAAATCATAGTAAAAGATGTCAAGTGATCTGATAACTTCTTTCCGTCTATCACAATAATATTTGCATAATAAGGTGCACGGAACTTTACATAATATGTGAGGATTATTTGATCGCTATTCTGAGAGGATAAGCAAACGCAATAAGTAAATTTAGAACCCAATTCTAGACAGCTATTTATAAGGATCATTTGTATGAACCTAAAGAATTATATTTATACTTTCAATTCAATCCTTCATGAGGATTACCGGAAACTTTATCAGAATAACATAGAAACGTGACGAAAACTACCGTTTTTTTCACATCCTCAGAGGAGCAAACTTACTAGCGCTAATATTTTCAGTTTAAAACAAATGCAGCCACGTGGAGCAATATCGAAAAATCTCACGTTCGTCGGCAATCTTTTTGCACGTACGGGAATTCCACACACTCAACTCGGAATTGTCACGTTGGTTGAAACCGAGATAAACTTAAGGCGTGCGAAAATTGAGCACGGAAAACCCGAATCTACTACAGTCAAAACGTCATAAGAAGATGAATCGAAAAAGTCAGGAGCTTTTGCAAATCTGTTTTTGTTTTTGCCAAACCTATTAGGTTTATGAAACACTGGCTTGAGCCAGTTAGAAGGCTGGGTGTGACCTACGTAGGCTTTGTTACTGTGTCCCAACGCCTACTTAGGAACTGTTAATTGCGAGGGGTGAACCGGTCATGAAAATTTTGTACCCCACAATTTGGACAATTCAAGTTATTATTTTGGTACCAAAGGAAACTATTCAGACAATTCAAACAATGCACACACATAACACAACGCGATCAATTCATGAAAATTCGAGTTCTTCATCGAAACAAATTGAATCAAGTTCATCCATGCACTGTCGCTGAGTTGCAGGAAATGATAGCACGCAAATGTTGACGATTTATTTCTGAGTTCAATTCCATTTTTTGGCCGAGATAAATCATTGAAGTTGTATACCGAGCTGTATACAACACAAATATCGCTAGTATGTCAAACGTTCTGAGTACGCATTACTTCAAAAACGTAAAACTTTAAGATAGATCTGTCATTTGCCAGATTGCAACAGTAGGGTTGTTCAATTCCGAAATACCAAGTTTTACCAAAACCGAGACCAAAACATATTACATATTCATAAACTTAAAAAATATCGAGAAAAATATATATTCACAAGATGGTTCATGAGTCTTTATCATTGAATCATTCGAATCCTCGAACTCGAAATTCTATAATTTCTAGGATCAAATATCACCTTATGTGAGAGTTCTACAGGTTGATAGAAAAATATCGAGAAAATATCGATATGAAGCCCCTTACTGAACCTGTCTTTGACATTTTGTTATAGAGTTAGACGAATATTCGAATGAATTCGTACCGAAGTATTCTCCCATACACTAGTATTAATAATTATCTTATCCATTTATAACCAAATTCGAATTTCAAACTTAAATGCTGATTCAGACTTCTCATAATTGTCTGTGGTCGGATAACAACTCAGACACTTCTGGAATAATGATTGATAATCGTCATTTTGAAAAATGTATCGGAAAGCCACTCGATACTTATAAGGATCAAAACAATGTTATACTTCATGGTAGAATAATGGCAACAACTGACGACTTTTCAATTAATTCCTATTTCTAATTTATTTTTATTCCTGTGCAATTTCTGCCTTGAAAATATTAAGATACCTAATATTTTTTCAGATTGGTTGCAGCCTTCTTTATTATTTTGTCATTAAAGCAAGAAAAAATCAGCTGTGAATGTGAAATGTATGTTTTTAGGTACAATAGACAAATCCAGACGATTCTGAACCTTTCATTCAAGAGAATTGGTAGGTATTTAATCGTTCATTAGCGATCATATACCTACTCAAGATTATTCACGTGAATGTACAAATATACTGACATTAGCCTAGAGGGCTATACCTATGTAGTTTTATACCCGATTTTATTTATTTCACTTCTTTGTGATGATCGAGAAAGATCAAGGTCCGATACTTCATACTATATAAGAATATTTTCTTGACCTTTGTATACAACTTGAATGAAATTTATGAACTTAATCTCGATTTTGATATTAGGTACATAATTAAATTGACATCAGAACAAGATATTCACATTGAGATACTTGATTTACTCGTAGGTACTTGTCCATGAGGTACTTATGTCCAGATTCATATGAAAAATTCAGATTAAACAACAAGTGAGGTTGTGCTGGATTCACATAAGTTCTCATAGGATTTAAAAGGATCCAAAGACGAAAACCTACTCACCAATACTTTGGTGAATCTTTTTTCCAGTTCATTGGGATCGGGCATCGGTTGTTTTTGTTTCGGTCTTATCGTACTCTGTCGCACACTAGCCTGTCGACCATGTAATTTTGCTGAAATAACACTTTCAGGCCTTTCTGTCTCTTCCGAAGAAGAATCCTTCAAATACGACAAATTCAAACCCATGTTTGTGTCGGCTAAAACTCCAGGTTCACACGTTAACTCGTTAGACGAACAATAAAACACAACAAAATCACATACTGAACTAGCTAAATTTATTTACAAACATCAACAGGTTCTGGAAAAAATCGACCGAAGTACGGATCACATCACATAATAACTTTTGCTCGTCAAACTAACTTGAAGTTTCGTAAAGTTACTCAGTTGTTGATAGTGAGGTTGGTCGGGTGCGGAGGCGCAGATGCAGTGCAACAAGCGATGTGTTCATTCATCCTCTCTTTCGCTCTCTGAACAAACGATCCTCCATCTATCGGCAAGTACGGTTAACTCATTATGAGAGATATAGGACTCTGTAGCTAAATTATTGTTTATTGGTTTTATAAACAGGGATATTCAGAGGGAATCAGAAAAAATATTATTCTTTACATGAAGAAAATAAGAAACATCATTAATTGAATGTTATTTGATTAAAAATCAGTAATAATTTTCTGTCTGAGAAGAAAATCATTTGAGATATTGGTGCATTATTTTTTCCGAATATCTAAGAATCGGTTTGGTGTTAATTTCACACCCACATATTATTTTCCATTTCCCGACCATTATGACTTAAAAAAATTTGTTTAAGCTCTATTGAAAATTTTTCTCAATGAAGTAGTGAAAACTTCCCATTCATTCGAAAAATACTGCTACTACTTTCTTCATTTTTTGACAAAAATTATTTTATATGATTGTGCCGCAACCGTGCCAACTTGTGCAGATAAGATTATCAGAAAAATTCAACAGATCTTTCCTCATATGTAAAAAATAACAAAATTCAGTAGATTCTAGAAAAATTAGAATAACTGGCAACAGTGTGTGTGTAGTTCGCCAAGCTCTTCTGGCTGGCTTTTCGATATTTTGTTGTTGTGCCTATGTTTGTGCTGCTTTGTGCCGTTTAAATTTGTTTTTAAGTTCATATAGTGCTCAAGATATATAAATTGTACGAAACATGTGCTCAGAGCCGGAACTAGAAATCTAGCGCCTGTGGCAAACTTTCAAAATGCGCCCTTGAAGAAATTCATTTTTCAATAAATACATGTTTTTCATAATTGACATTTATTGATTATATTTTGAAGAACTTTTTTATTTAGAATAATCTCCCATATTTCTTAAAAGGTAATGAACAAAAACTAAATCAACAAAATGAATAGAAAACGATAAAAAAAAATTTATTTTTTTCTCACAATAATATATACTGTTATATACAGGATGTACCAAGGTCGACGGCCTATTAGGTGTTTCTGGAGAAATGGACATAATTGAAATCTGAAAATTGGGATTATGTTATTGTTTGACATTATCTACCGATCTATAATATTCTTGAAACCTGACCACTTTCAGTTATAAAGGGAGTGGAAAAAAAACTTTCAAATTTTTTTTTCTGTTATTTGTTTTCGAATTTGATAGAGTATGCAATTCTGAATACATTCGTGCTCAAATCGTTGCATTCGTCAGAATACTTTCCAAAATATCGAGAAAAAACTGAAGAAAAAGGGAGATAAAAGTTTTCGGTATTATGTTTGTTATACCTAACCTATACAGGGTGAGTAGGGAGGAACGGACCAAACTTCAGGTGTGTATTCTGCAGGTCGAAATAATTCCAAAAAACTCATATGTTATCCGATTTTCATTTGTTTTCAAACTATAGGGTAATTAGAATATATTTAAATAAGGTCAACCAATATTCAGATAAAGAGTTTCTCGGACTATGGATTGGTCTCTGTGGTCGTATTAATTGGCCTCCAAGATCTCCAAACCTCACACCATTGAACTATTTGTTGTTTGTGGAGCTGGTTCAAGAACGAGGTATACAAAGTTAAAGTTGCCAGTCGGAATGCTCTAATTCGACGCATTAGAAATACGGCATTGCTTTTTAAGGAAAAGCACGAATCAATCAGAAAAGCATCGAGAGCTCTTCGCTGTGTTTCGAGGTAAATGGCAGGATTTTCGTGCATTTATTCAAATAATGCCATAAATGAAACCATTTTAATATAGAAAATGTTGTTTTCTATAATGACGCTATAGTTTGAGAACAAATGAAAATCGGATAACAATATATGAGTTTTTTATATTATTTCGAGCTATAGAATACACACCTGAAGTTTGGTCCGTTCCTCCCGACTCACCCTGTATATCGCAAGCAAAAACGGTTTTCACATTTCTGAAGGCGAAGACTGTGGAAATATTGTACATTTTCAGAATTTTGAAAAACCCGTCACAGGGTGTTCCAAATGTTGGTTCATATATTGGGATCAAGATTGGCTCATAACTTTCGTTTTTCAAATTAGAACCCTATTTTTTTATGATTGCATAGGATTCCACGAAGAAAAATGATGATAATGTTCCCACATGTTGATGCTCCTAAAATTGAGTTATTCAGGATTTCCTGATTTCATGTCGTACGTACCGTCAAATTCATAGAGTCTGTTTCATATGAACGATGACCTTGGTCATAGAAGATAAATTATTCAAATAACTCACTAGTGACTACCTCTTTTCTGAATTAGTTTATCATTGTTGATATGGAACAGATTTCATGAATTTGACGCTACGTGCGACATAAAATCAGAAAATCCTAAATAACTAAAGAATTATTAATTTTAGGAGCATCAACATGTTAGAACATTATCATCATTTTTCTTCGTAGAATCCAACGCAATCATTTAAAAATAGGGTTCTAATTTGAAAAAACGACAGTTATGAGCCAATCTTGATCCCAATTTTCGAACCAACATTTGGAACACCCTGAGACGGGTTATTCAAAATTCTAAAAGTGTACAATATTTCCACAGTTTTCGCCTTCAAAAATGTGAAAACGGTTTGTACTTACGATATCTAGGTTAGGATTAACAAAGATAAAACCGAATACTCTCATCTCCTTTTTTCTTCAGTTTTTTCTCGATATTTCGTAAAGTATTTGACGAATGCAACAATTCGAGTACGACTGTTTTCAAAATTGCATACTCTATCAAATTCGAAAACAAAAAAACAGAAAAAATAATTTTGAAATTTTTTTTTCACTCCCGTTGCAACTGAAAGTGGTCAGGCTCCAAGAATATTTCAGATCGGTAGATAATGTCAAACAATAACATAATCCCAATTTTCAGCTTTCAAATAGGTCCAGTTCTCCAGAAACGCCTAATAGGCCGTCGAAAGTATAAACTTTAAATGAAGTGTTAAAGCATGAAGACAACAATAAATAAATGAGTGAACGAATGAAATAGCTAAAAAATAATTCTAACAAAATATATTCTAACAGAGTAAATAAATAACTTCCTTCAACAAAATAAGTGAAAAACTTATAACAGAAATCCTCAATATTATCTTTGGAAATAAAATAAACTAAAACTTAACATTTTTTGCTTAGGTTTCAGCGAAAATATCAATTATATCATCAATTTTTATGTGCACCGAGTTGTGTTTCGCGCCATGTATAATTTTCTAGGATTTTGGTTCCGTTTTGGCAGCTTTCGTCAACTACGTGTTTCTCAACTTTGTGAACTGGTAAATACGCCACTCTGAAATAAAGAGCTTGTAGTCAATCTTTATTTAAAATGGAATATATCATATTTCACATTTTGCGCCCCTAGGTCGTTTGCGCCCGTGGCAAATGCCTCCTCCGCCACGCCCACGGTCCGGCTCTGCATGTGCTTGTTCAATACATTTTATTACCTTTTCGAAAATCCAAATGGCTGGGCCAACTTTTCCTACGCATCATTTTTTTTTTTCGAAAAATAAGAATGATTGATTTCTGGCTGATAACTTTGGTTGGTATTTGGGTTTGAACATTATCATGACGAGAATCTTTACAAGAATTAATAATAATTTCGTAAAAATGAAAAGTGTCATTGATTTAAAAAAACTACTCCATTTTCCGTTTTATCTTTCATTAGATTTCAACTTAGAGAATTTCTTGATTTTCAATAATTGTTAATTAATGTCATTACGTATTTCAAATATTGTAAATTGAGAACTCGAAGAAATAGCATTGTTTTTGATTTCTTTCAGCTTCGTATTTATTATTTTAAGTTATCAGAGTTAGTTTATCATATTTTCAACTAAAGAAAATAATACTTTCAGATTGAAGACATCATATCGTCTATCTCTTGAAGTAAGAAATAAAAATTGACTTTCTTTCTCAAATATTTTTTTAATTAACCTAAATCTTTCTTGACTTTATGTTTCTGCAAGTAGAACAATTTCAGATTGTTGACTCGTCGACAAAAGTGGTGAACCAAAATGGCGTGTGAATATTTTGAGGAATAAATGTTTGGAAAGTGAAATGCAATAAGAAATGAAAGTAAAAAGAGCAATGTATTTTTTATTATATACAGTATACAGTTAATTGAATATTATTCATAAATATGTTGTAAATAGTAAAATTACTAAATAAAGAGCTATTATAATATTATACAGTAAAGGTAGGGGAAATAAATGAACTAAACTACGATAGTGTCCATAAAACAAACAAACTTCACTATTTATCATCTGAAACACTTTCTTCAATCTAAATCCCAATCTTCTAAGTACTTATATTCAAACGTAAAGTCCTCTTTCTTCCGTTGTCCCATTTTTCATAATCAAAATATATGTACGTGCCCCGCTCAAAATCATCGTTTATCTCTTCGGGTTCGTCATGTCTTTGAAACCACATCATATACCTTGTATGGAACCTCCAACTCAGTTTCTTCAAAGCTCTGGCCGCGAGATATTGAGCCTTCGTGCTCTCAAAGTAATAAAATAGGTAAAACAGCGTTTCAGTGGCTAACCCTTCATAAAATTCGAGATTGTTATACATTGGAGGTAGAGGTGTTTTAGTATAAGGAGTCTGGGTTGTGACTGGTATTCTTTCAACATGATGTCGTATTCTCTCCAAATCTGAAGGTCGCGGCATATGGGATGACGCTGCCTCCATGTACTTTAATTGTGACTGATGATTATCCTGAAGAGGAAGAACTCCAAAAGGTGCAACACTCAATGAGGTAGATAGTAGTACACTGGATGTCTGTCCTTGTTTATGAACTGTTCTTTGTTCTGATGGTAGGTTTGTTTCTGAACCTTCCCGGTCGATGACCTGCTGTGCCATAGTTTACAGTAACGATATAATATCAACTTGATTTTGAGACTGTAGGTCAAACCAATAAAAACAAATTTTTCTCAATTAATTTCAGACGATAAACACTCAATATCAAACTCATCTACCTTCAAGATGTGAAATGAAAATGAAAAAAACCATAACATTTTGTTTTCCAGATGGTATAACATGAAAACTACGTAAAATGATTTCTGTGGCAGAACGCCTTTGTGAAATATTCGGTGTTGGTTATTCGGTAGTTGTTGCTGTATGAGGATTCGAAATTAGATGTGATGTTTGAGTTTGAGAAAATCCACACAAATCGAGTAAATGTGTCAATGTTGTGTGGTCTTATCCGTGAAAATTATATATCCCTATGTTCAGGGATATACAGGGTGTTCCACAAGCTCTATGACAAACTTTGACGGATGGTACCTGTGCTTATTCTGAACATTTTTTTTCTTATGAACATATATCCGATTCGTTTTTGGTTAGAAGATACAAGCATCTGAAAAATTATATTACCATGTTCAAATCTACTACTAAATGGAAATTTTGAGGCCATAGAAATGGTTCAAAAAGTCACCTTCGGCTTGTATGCAAGCTTGAAATCGACAAAACTAAAGATGTCGCCACTCAGCGGATCAGCTTTGGGTCGTTTCGTATTTTGTTCGTTTCATCTGGAATTCCATCAAGTAATTGTTGATGAGATTGGATTTCGACATGACAAACAAGCTGCTCCAAATGTCGCCATGAATAAAAATCTGAGGGATTTGATCAGGCGAACGAGGTGGCCATTTATTCGGAAAATGTTTATTCAGCAATCTGGCTACTTGTCTTTCTCTATGTGGTAGTGCACCATCAAATCCTTGTAACTCCAAAACGAAAACGAATCGGACCTATGTTCATAGGAACAAAAATGTTCCTACCTTCTGTCATAGAGCTTGTAGAATACCCTGTATAATCTAAGGTCTCAACTGGTATGATAGTTTGTGGTGCACATGATGGTTCCGTAAATACTCTCTATTATGAATGTTTCAGGGAATGTTTCGAACCGGAATGTATAAATTTGTGACACTGACCTGAAAGCAATCCGCTTATTAGTTTTTCGATTCAAATTTTTAGTAGTAAACACCGGGGAATTACAAGTTTTGAGACCAATAATGTGTCTTCTCTAATCTACCACTTCTGAATTCCTATGGAATTTTGAGATTTCGACTTTTGAGTTCAAAAATTTTTTGGATCGAATCAGTTTCAGCTTAATTTTTTTAATTCTGACTCCTGAAGAAGAGCTCATAGAGCTAGATATATCCAGATTTGAATTAAATCATGCGAAGAGTTTTTGTCTGTAAATTCACCCTCTCCTCTTATTATCGAGTGTAGATGCCTCCACAACATTCAATGTCAGCCTTTCATCGATTCTAAACATATTAAAATACAATACTATGCATCTCCATAGAATGATACCCACCCAAGAGCTCTTGGAAGAAAATTCGATCCTTTTTGAACCTTCACTATATTACCAACGCAATATACGACAGTACTTCGTCGCAATATTTTCAAATCGATGAATAGGAAGGCTAGGAATGATTCAATGGCCAGCTCGAACCCCTGATCTTAACCCATCAGATTTCTTCTTTGGGACATGTGAAGAGCATTGTGTACAAAACTAAACCCCTCTATTTGTATGACCTGAAAGATCGAATAATGCTGGCCATTTGGTCAATCACTCCAATACGATATTGAAAAATGTTGAAAGAAATTTTGAGGTTCGGAACTTCTACTTCAGTACTTTGCTACTGCTGCATTTTGGAGTTGAAACTAGGTTCAAAAATATTTTGAAATATTTTCTGTGTGATGTCACTAGTTCAGTGGTCGCCGAAATGCATATTTTTGAAAGCTTGAGTTCATCAAAGTAATAAAAACGAAAATCAGCGCAGGACTATGACAGAATTGCCAAAATCTGCTTTCAATAATCACGAAATATTTCGAAACATTTCTGTGTTTGACGTCACCGTTGCAACGTCAGAATATCTTTCCCAAACTACGAAATATTTAAAAAAAATTCACACGTCAAAATACAGCTTTCATTATTTTTAATTTAATTTTTGCAAAAATCATGACAATGATAACATACTGGTAGGTACTGGTAAGTTCTATAGAACTTGGTTATATATAACCAAGGTAATGAGTTTATTCCATTTAGGTTTTCCACACTGTATAAAAATAGGTATATTATATTTTGATATAATAACATGAGTTGGAATGAAATATTCGCCAGTGATGGATATAATGATGTTGGTAATAGCTTATTAACTGAGTACAACTTGTGACATGAAAATTTTTTTAAATGTTTCTAAAAATGGCAAGATTAACCAACAGCTGTCAATTATTTCGTGAATGTCCTTTTTCGCTCTTCTGAAAAAATGAGTATGTACAGTAGTTCTTATAAGCGATGCATAGGTATCCTTCATAAATGTATACATATTTTCACTTCGTCTCCTTAGTGACTTCGATTAAATTTTGTTTGTTTCATGGATATACTTAATCCTGCGTATGGCGAAAAATAAAGAATTGAGGTGAAGCAAAAAAAGATAATGTTGAAAATCGAATTATATTTTTGCGTTCAGCACATTTTTGGTGCACCCTTGCTTTCGTTCATTTCGTTTTTATCATTTATATAGCTTTCCTCGATGCCACAGAATTTTCTTTGTCTTATCAGGTTCCCTTAATTGGGGAATTTTCAATTTGATTTTTAATTTTGACACTGAAATCCTTTTTTTTTCCGATTAGTTTTGCCGAGTTTGAAAACAGTTCGTATATATTCAACTAGCTTCATTTTTCGGGATTGAAATTTTGTCATATGGAGTAGCATGGTTTCACAATGGAACTTC
Organism: Hippodamia convergens; assembly: GCA_038502775.1. NCBI lineage: Eukaryota > Metazoa > Arthropoda > Insecta > Coleoptera > Coccinellidae > Hippodamia > Hippodamia convergens. Next base: position 14,206,229 of record CM076611.1, on the reverse strand, counting down.
CTCCAAATATGGATATGAGGGCGCTATAGGTAGCTGCCATTCCTCCTAATATTCCAACTATTATGAGCTCCCATAAGTATATCCTTTCGTGTGATGAAATATACCTGGAATAACACAACTTGCTATAGATTTCAAAAACAGAGATAAATGGAAGAGGAATGCAAAGCATGTTTTCTTTTTTGATTTCGATTAACCCATTTAAAGAGAAAATCAAATTCATTGCTTTTCACATTCCAAGGAGAATCAAAATTTTCGAACAGAGAAATGGTTAAAAACTTTGATGTCAATGACTTTTCAAGATTTTTGAATATATGTATAATCAAATAGTTGAAAACTTTAATCATGTACCTACATTTGAAATAGACAATTATTAGACTTCTTCCTAATACCTTCGTGGTCTCACGAACATTTTTTACCTAATTGTGTAACAGATAATCTTATTATCTATAAGGTATCGAACTATCTCTTATGCATAATATATAGGTATCCCTATATGAACATGGAAATGGTCTGAGCTTATTGAATATTTCAAAAAATTTTCAAACCTTAATAACTCTCAAGAATGATCCGCTCTTCACGAGCTTTGAAGTATCCAAATATTGTCAATTGAAAACAGGACGAAGTTTATTTATCGAAGTTTAGTCGTGAAGTTGTCGTTATGCGAAGTTCTGAAAAAAGGTTGATTTTTTCCAAAAATGGATCGTACGCGTTTCGCAAACAATTCCCATATATCACACTATCGCTCTTTTTTTTTAATTAAAACATAATGAAGAAATTATTAACAAGGGTCTCTATACTCGGCTAAGAATCAGAACAAAGTCGAAAAAGCTCCTGATTTTTTTATGAGGAGTTCAAATCTCTAGTCAAGCAGCTCTGAAGTTTGAGAATAAGTCTCATTTTCGACAAAGAGAATGAATCACTATTATTCACTTCCACCGTATGATCATTATATTTTTTCAATTAGACCTACCTATTTTCCCATTCATCACTGACTTGATCACATAACTTCATATATAGGTAAGGGGGAAAAATAAATGTCAACATGGCTATTGTAGAACCACCGACGAGAGAAAGTATTTTGTTGAATTTCGGAATGGTCTCACCGACGAAAATCAAACAAAGAATGATCATAGTTCTAGTCACACATCTTCTCCAATTAAATTCTGAAACAAATGTGATATATATTAATCGTAAATAACGATTTGATGGATATTCGAGCTCTTACTTTAAGTAACTATAAAATATTATGAGCTTACTTTTTGGTATGTCAAAAGCCTGTTCCAAGTCTTGACAAACAGGATTGATGAGTATTAAGAATGCAAATATCAAGTGTACACCCATCAATATATTTCCTATATCAACGTATAAAGATTTTCCAAGAGATACTGCTATGTTGTCAGCTACTTGGTCACCAAAAATCAAATACCCTCCGATTGCAATTGGAAAATAAAGAATGATGATAACTGAAAAATCAAAAGATACGCATTATTCGTAGTTCATAGACGTCTTTTTTCAGCAGCCATTGAGAAATAGCCAAGTTCTTTTATTATTGAATTTTGTTCGTAGGAGCAGTTTCAATTTTCTTCATGTCGGGCAAAAAACTAAATTTTTAGTATCAAAAACCTGAGAACAAAGAATCATTATTCCTATAGTTAGCAGGTAGGTATCAGGTTCTGTCTTTTCAGTTAACATTTCGATAATCAAAAAATCTGAAGGCAATTTCTGCTTGGACAAAGATTCAATAATGAAAAATAGAGCTCCCCAATTTGATTTTTCAGGATATTGTTGCTGTATTGGGTAGAATGTAGCTATATTACTTCGACAAACGATTATTTCATTCGGAATTTCACGAAAAGCTAACTATGTAACAGTATAAATCAATTATGGTTGCCATAAAATGTGATATGTCAATTTTTCTCATTTCTCCTCAAAAATAACCCAGGAGGACTCATTATAATTTAATGGTTCATTAAAATTTCAATTCTACATTGCACAGAAAATTGAATAGAATTGTTTAATGGAGGATGAATACTTTAATGTATCATTAAATTTTAAAAGACTTGGGTGAAACTTAGTGTCAGAGCTGGAGTATCTAGTTTTGAAATGGAGATATTTGTAGGATTTTCATTTGACTTTATTGAGTTAATTATCGAGCTAATTAAATTTTTTAGTAATCTCTGACAAGAATTCAAATTATGGAAAGGCTCCTTCTTAAAATATTTGACTAATTTGTCGAACCATTAAAATAACTGACATTAGAAAATTTCAGATAGATCAATCCTTCGAGATTACATTTCAATGGATGAGTATCTATATCTATATCATGAACCATTACAAAATTACTTACAGATGAAGGCAAAAATGACGCTGGTACCAAATCTGTTTTTTTCCTTCATATCATTCTGTATTGTCGGAAATGTGGACGCCCCTCCAAAAGCAAACAGAAGAGCACCAAATCCCAAAAAAAATTCTTCGAAACCAAATTGGGTATGATGTACCTTCTCCAGATCTGATGCGTCACTAATCATTTGCAGGAAGAACAGAAGACAGGCTACTGCTGTGGTCACAACTGCTCCTATACCTATAAAACTATGCAATACAGAATTAAAAAAATGTGGATATCATGTTAATATACAAAAAAAAAACTGAAATGGTCATGAACAATTTTGGAAAGTCTAATTTGAGCATTATGCTTCTTTTGAATTGCAATCAAGTCCCTTCATGAAAAGGCGGAAACGAGCCATTTAATTTTTTTTTTTTTGTAGAAAGATTTCAGAACTTGGTAAACTAAATGACAAATGTAAAATACAAGTACGAGTAGAAGTCATAATACTTTTCTTTTTCTATAGTAACGTATATTTTTATCGGTATAAGTAAATGAAAGAAAGTAAACAGATTATATGTTTTCTAATTCGAAAATTTATTTATTCTATCAATATGCGGAAATTACTTCTGGGATTTCATCATCAGATTGTTCTTTCGACTAGCTTATATGCTCCGCTATAGAAGCTGGTGCTTGAAACAAGCTCCTCAAAGCACACAAAATGAGGTTGGCCTTCAAAGGGCCTTCCTGAAATATTTTAAAGTATCCGATCTCAATGGAATAAATATAGGGGTTGATATTATTAATAACTACAAGTTTTTTCGGGAAACTAACCTGAAGTGCTTCGGAGATCCAAACCACATGAGGGGGGTAACAAAAATAGCCATAAATAAAAAATATGTGCACGAAGTTATCGTAGGAAAAAAATCTCCGAAAATCTCTTGAAAAATTTGAGCAGCCAGGAGTAAATTCACTGTTCCAGCTCCAAACAGTGTTATTCGTATGGCAATCGTGACTATTGTGCTGCAATTACAATTATACCGATTAGGCTGTTTCATCAATAATATAGTATTCTTTCAATTCACCTTGCCATAGGTCCTACTGCAACATTTGCGATTGCTGGATAGGGATTTCTCACATGTGCTCTATACTCTGGATACCGTTCTTCGATAATTTCCCAACATTTTCCTAGCTTCACGCCACTGTATCCAGCGTTGAAACAGAGAATAGGAAGAAGAATTAATCCTACCCATCCTGAGGAGAAATAATTATCAGTCAAATATTTTAGGATTTTATTCTGAATCATTGTTATTATTTGAAATATGTTAATTATCGTTACTCGACGTATTTTTATTAAGACGAATATCACAGGAAGTTTTCCATGATTTAATCATATTCATGGTCTTATTCTCATCATTTACACTTTCAAAGTGAACAGTTAGTGTGAAAAGTTCAATGGAGGTGGAAATTTTAGGCCTTTCATATATCCGAGGTGTTATGAAAGGTATAAAAAGAAATAAGAGATTTCTCTGATGATTTGAAGAACAAATTTCTAATATGTTTCAACTGAAAATTGTTACTGATACTTCAATTTAGATTATATAGCACTTGAGTTGTCAATTTCCATCGAAAATTAGAAGTTATGAGTTTTCTGAAACACTGTGGGTCTTTTGATAATTTTTAGGAAAATCCAAACTACCATAAAAAACAATTCACCACAGTTTTCACAAATGCAATTGAACTTCTCTTTAAATGTAAAAATGTAATTTAATACCTATCACTAATTCGCAAATGACCAGATGGATTGAATATATGGTATTTCAAGTGGAAATCCAAGAAATTCTATGCAGCTTGAAGTATATGGAACGCTATGAGTCCATAAAGACTTCTGGTCATCGAATGTTCTCTGATAATATTCACGAGAGTCTATTGAGAAAAATAACACAATTACTAATATTGAATGGGATCATCAAATCATTATGAATGAATTGTTATGATAATTTGGATTTTTCTGGGAATTTCGAGAATATTGTTTGATTTTTATTCTCGGAATATGAAAACAAAAATTTTAGTTCTAGATCATTGCCTATTCCTTTCAACAATATCTACTGGATCTCCACAAAGAGAAAAAGTAAGCAGGAAAAAATCGGACACTGTTTGAGAAACAATATATGTATCACCCTGTCTATTTCAATTCAAACTCAGTCGAGCAACTAGGATGATAATATCTCCTTCTAGAAAAGAGCTTTCCTCCCACGCTAAATCTTGGAAAGCAGATGAAAATATATAAGATATAAGATATTGCACAAAATCAATTGAAGAAAATATAGATGACCTACAATCAATATTGCTTTCGCTCAGGCGTTAGAGTTAGTTGGCCACTACCCCACCCAAACTCAATCGCTGGATGCGCCACTGCATGAGAATCTATGATTTTTCATTTTACTTCCAATTTAATTATAATTATTCGATATTCAATACCGAAAAAAGCTGCTCGATATAATTCCAAGATTTATCGAAATTTTCATGGATTGCTCATTTGTAACTCAAGTTCAATAAGAATAATAAACAAAAGTTGAATGCACAATCCAACAAGAATGTTGTCCAGATATTAATGGAGCATTATGTCATGAAAGTTTCCATTCTGTTGCCGAGCAGATTTTTTTTAGAATGAATTCAAAATATTATGTCGAATGTTTCACTGATATAAACGAGGAGAACTTTGATGAAATGAAAAATATAACTAATCAGCCCCATTTCTCTTCGATTTTCTCGTAATAATAAATTATTCGAAATTAATTTGAGGTACCTACTATGATAAATGAGGAAAGTGCTAATCATAAACAAACATAACAACATAACCTACCTGTGTTAACCAAAGCTTTGGGCAAAGCCAATACTCCACACCCAGCCATTTCTCCGACAATAAAGATAAAAGTACCCACCACCGTAAGCCCATTTTTGGCCAAACTAATTTTCTACTTGAAAAAAACCGAATTAACAAACATAAATTCAATTTGAAGTTCTAACTCACCCTTAACCTCTCAGCCTTTGTAATACTGCTTTCTTCATCTATTTCCAAATCACTTTTAATGGTACCGTATCCACTCATTGCTGCGGCTATATAATCAATGTTCGATATTTAATCAAATCTTCACTCATTTGAGACACTTCTTGTGAGAATCTGCATTTCTCAATAATATAAATAAGGATCAGGAAAAGATTATTGAGCCGCGACTCATGAAGCACGTGTTGTAATTTTATCGACTTCTTATCTCTCAATTATTTTCCATGTTTATCTCCTAGAGAAAACGAATGATTTACTAATGTAGGTTATTGCTGGGGACCAAAATATTTTATTTTATTTCACTTACATGTTAATAGCTCGCGCATCGTTGCTCCAGATATTTTGAATGATAATCTTTTTATGGAACAAACAAATTTCAATATCACATTAAGACTGGATCGGATAATTTACGAATTTAGTGGTAAATTTCAAATTCACTTCCGAAAAGTATGGAAGAAAGCACTCTTGAGATATGATAAAAAAAACCACAAACTGAATGTGGAGAATTTCCTTAAATGATTAGACTGGTGACATGAGTTTGGGAGTACATGATGTCTCCTTATCCTCCGGAATTAACAGCACACATTCAGTAACCTTTGTCAGTCTCTCAAAATGGGATAAAAATTTGATTACAATATTTCAATATGGTCAAAATATGACCTGAGAGAAAGAAGTAAAGAAGTACGTCAGTGTCGTCAGTACGTGTTGTGTGTTTTTGTTTGAATAAGTGCATATGAATGTTATATAGGTACCTCTAATACTTTGTTCATTATCATGAATTGAACGAAAATTTTTTATTTCCATGAAGTATTGGATTGTGGACCTATACATTCTTCCAATGAAAATTAAATGCAACTTTGGATAATTTTTGTAGCTTATCAACTATATCAATCATTCACTTTTATCTTATGGATGATCATCTCCTCTTTTTCCTGGTACGATACTGTTTGACTCAAGAATGCTCTATAATTAATCTGCTTTCATAGGGGATTGAATTGGTATACTTATCACTAGCCTACTTTTTACTTGTTCATCATTTTGTTTATTTGTTTGACAAATACTCCATCCAACAGCCGAAGCCAATTACAGTATGGATAAATGAGTCGGTCACAGGAAGAATGTTATAAGTCATAAATTTCGAATTTTTGAGTTACACCAATATTTGGGTACATAAGGTTGCAAATCATTCTTCTAATAAGTAGTATAAGTTAAGTCATCGTTTTGACCGAGTATGTAACAATCTTTTCCATACCTATCAATGCGATTTTTAATCAATTACAACGTGAAACCTAAATTTCCCAACATTTCACTTAATTGGAGTTATACCACTTTTTCTCTGAACCATTCAAATGATCACCTTACCCTTACAAAAAATCAAACTTAATTAAAATTTTTACATTTCATACTTACAATTGAAGAAAGCAGAAATTAACAGAAAAAACAAACTATTCCATTCCAGTGTACACTATTGATATAAAATGATATGTATATACGATAATCTTGAATGAAATTGACATTGTTTAAACCAATAACTCAGAAACCTGTCAATTAATTTTTGATTTGAATTTATTGAAATGGAACATTCAACTTTAAAAAATTGTTTGAGGCTTACACGACCGGACATACTGACATTGAGAGAGTGTCATCCGGACTTATTGGCCGTGGTTAGGAATTATTTTACCTAACGTTTCGCCTACATCTGGGTTAGGAAACTTCAGAGGATTCTTGGTCTGAGATTTAAGTCGACGTCTGATTTTTGATCACTTTTATTATATGTACTATATATCTTATATTATAATACATCAATTGTGTTTCATACGATGACTGCCAATATTCAATATTGGGCGCTTCCACCAATATAGTTTCAGTTGTGATATTTGTATCCTTTATAGCTAGCTCTCTTAACCCTTTCCAGCTCGAATTATCAATTTAAGAAAAAAAAAATAATTACCCACCGAAATAAGTTCAGATAAGCTCCAAAAACACAAATATATGAGTAATTTATGTTAAGAAGTGTCCTGATCCTTGCAGGACTCGTGATGCCATATGGCATCATTGGGAGTTACACAAACATCGAAGAAATTTGAATTTTTTTATATTCCAACAGTAAAAATATTCATTTGACAAAAAAAAATACATTTCCATTTTGCCTGCTCTGGCAAACATTTTTATTCCCCATTTATTAAGTTTATTTTTCATGAATTGTTTCAAAGATGATCGCCCATTGAAGGGATCATAATTTTTTCAATTGAATTGAACTCTTCTGGTTCCAGCTTCGCCAAGTTAGACCTTGTCCCATCTATCACCGGCCTAATCTTGAACAATTTGTCATAATCTGGACTATCCCTAGGCTTCATTGGGAATTATCATTGAAATAAATCATATTTCTGAAATTATCGAATCTATTACGCGACATCACATCTGCGATTGAGGGATATTTGTAACTTCCGCCCAATACATTCGGAAACTTGGCATTTTGATAATTCTACTCTGAATGTGAATTCCCATTTCTTTTTCTGTTGTGTTCACAGATGTTTGAGTTTGTTGAACAGAATGAAGGTTTGTTCGATAAGCAATATTTGCTATTATATCATTTTACAAATGATAATCAGCGGAAAAATAGAGGGACGAATGGGTGTTGGAAGAAGGCAAGCCTCCTGACTCAAAAATATTCGAGAGTTGACTGGAATAAGAAATGCAGGACAACTTTTTCATTCAGCTCAAGATCGAGAAGCCTTCTCAATGGTGATCGCCAACGTCGGAGAAAACTGACATGGCACATGAAGAAGAAGAATTGTAGAGGGGTCATTTCAGTAGTATGGGGTTTGGGAAAAGAATTATTGCTAATTGTATCTAGTTGTCGCATATCTTTCTTTCGCCATCGATAAGTTGGATTCTTTTTGTTTCAGGAGATTATGTAATCGAGCAAGTGGAATATCATCCGACGAACTATAGTCTTCTGAGTCCCCAACATTCCCTCCCACTTCACAATCAATACAACCAGAAGCTTCTCCTATCTGTATTTGACTTTCTTCTTGAGGAGAAATGTCTTCTTTGTCTTCTACATCAACCTCTACATCTTCATCAGAGTTTTCAAACTGAATGTCTGAAATATCTCCTTCCAGAATTAGAATTAGATGCTTTCCTTCTTTTTCCATCAATCCAACACACGCCATTTCAACCTGAATTGATGAAAAAAATATTTCTACAAATACAATATTATTTCTACAAATTTGATATTATTATTATGAATATTTCATTCAAATATATATTCAATACGGAAGACAATATCTGTATAGTATGAAGCCCAATGATTCTAAATGGAATCATAACTTTTTGGGGGTAGTGGGGTAAATTATGATTCTAATTTCTATAAACAAAAACTATTATTGAATAAACTAAAGCATGATTACTCACCTCGATTTTTCTCAAGTCTGTATATAGCGCAATTTGAAAGTAATAATACTAGAAAGTTCACTGTTCACTAATTTATGTCAGCAGTAGGAAATGCAAACTTGCAAATGTGCATAAACATAAATACAGAACTCTATACTAGAAACTTTTGATGTCCATACAACTAATGCCCTTTCTAGGAATAAGAAATATCAACAAGAAGGTTTTCAGTATTATCTAGGGATTAGAAAAAGCACTTATTTCTGATGATGCCAAATGGCATCACTGGGCTGGAAAGGGTTAAAGAATAATTGGGTACATATTATATAATCTTTTACATATTGAAACTCAATAATGTATAAATACATGATTATAGAACATATTTTCTGGCTAGCATATTGAATTTCGGTATTTCCTGTTATACACATCGCAGATGGTAGAAAGGCTCAAAACTAGTAATCAGTGAATTTTAATGAACGTTAATATAAAGAGTCATTGCTGTTGATTCTTCAGATGATCCAAAAAAAATATTGATCAGAGAAAATGGAATTTTTAACAATAGTAGAAAATCTAGAACATCTAAGGTTTTTTTTTCGATGACTTCCTGAGATGTTTGATTTCATAAATCATTGACTGTATGCAAATTACATGTATCATTTCATGTTATTATTTTCATTGGCTTTCATATAAAATACCTACTACAGTTTTGATGCGAAAGAAGTCTTCGAAGAAATTCGTGAACATTTGTAAAATCAATTCTTCCATTTTTGAAATTTTTTTTTAGATATAGAGAGTACCAAAAATGACTGCTTTTTTTATTAAAATTATTCTGGAGTATGAGAGATTTCCAAAATTTTTTGTGAATTATTTTTCACTGTTTGTGTGTTGTTTTGTTTCATTCTGCGCTTCTCAATGGTAAACTCTTTTTTAGGCCTCTACATGCATATATTAATCTAAATATTTATAAAAATAAATATTTATGAATTTTTATACATTATATATTTATATTTTTACATAATAAATATTACATCTACTTAAACTATAGTTCATTATGAATGTATTCAGTCGTTACTTTTACTTCCTCGTCATGATAATCACTGCATTCTGATTTGAAATATTTCTGAAAAACAAAAGGGTATTAGGCATTACTTTTCAGGCAATTTTTGCAAAATAAACAAAAAATTACGGATGTCAAATTGATCGTTTACCTGACATTGATCTTCATACATAATGAGGTTGAAATATTCCAGCATCGATGACTCAGATAAGGTACTAAGGGCCCAACTAGCAACAAAGCTTGTTCTTTACTTAGCAACATTTTCAGACCTGGTATCGTGTCAGTTTCTGGACCCTTTTGGTTGACCAAACATAACACATACCTATGAAAATTTTCTATTAGGACTTTTTTGATTTCTGGGGACAAGATTGATACCAAGGGAAGCTTGAAAGCATTTACCTGTCACATTTGGGATTTTTCTTTAAAAATCTGTAGGCACGGTTCACACGGGCAATTGGTTCTATTATTTCCAAATTTATGGAGTCCGCTAATTTGGCTGAAATGCCTTCGGTACCACCTCTAGCTCGACCTTGTTCCTTGATCATATCGAAGATATGCTGAAAATTTAGAAGAATATTTTAGGTCACCAACAAAATTTTCAGCGAAGAGAGTACTGCCTAAAGTTCCTGGAAATCCAGAATCTCGAAATGAATCCCAATCGATATAAAAATAATATTGTCATCTTTCACAAGATGATACTAATATCGTGTTTTCATATAATACATTACATTTTCTCTCCTGTGATTTTGCAAACCTACATAATTTAATAAATGAATGAAACGGAAGTGGGAACAATAGAACTTAAGTCAATGACCCAGACATCAACATTTCTTGAAACAGTTACAGATAAACATCTCCTGTGCATTCAAAATGATTATAACCGTTTCAGGGAAATTTTCATTGCTCGAGTACATAAATAGTGCAATTCTATTCTTTTCGGACACTTATAATAGTTGACTCTTTCTTGAATATTTAAAGTTGACAACACAATAATGCTTGAAGTTGGATCTTCACATTAAGAGACATACATAATATGGCACTAGTCACAAGTAGTATTAGATTAGAATCTAATACGGAATGTGTTGAAAAAACTCGAATTAGTGTTTTTATTCCGTGAAAATTCCTCATGTGTCCTTGCGTACGTCGTCTGCTTTTTTAATTTTGATTTTGCATTCAGAAATTGTTCAAAATTCATACATTGAGTATAAGATCAAATGCTTACCGTAACATAAGAAACAATTGGTAGGACATATTGTTTCGTGTTCATTTTAGTGCCTAAATATTTTTCAGCAATGTAGTCAGCAAGAGCTGCTAAGCTTTTCACTGGCGATTCAGCATTGAAGAGAACTGATTTAGGATATCCTTGGCTGCTTAGGTAACCATTGATCATAAATTGTATAGTTGTCACATACCTGGAAGATAAAGATTAACAAAATTTGAGCATATTCTAGAGGATTTCATCATGCGGTGTTCATCATCTTATTTAATTAATATGGAAAAGCATGAGAACCGACTTCAGTTGAATAAAATGAATTTCAGTAAAAGAGCAACTTTCAAGTTTTCTATTCCATACACTATTTGGACTTTTGTCGCAAGAAAAATTATATGAGAGTTTTTTTGTTGTAGTATTTGAAAGACATTTTCATTTATTTTATTCCAGACTGTAATACTGTAATGCATTATTTTTCATTCATATTGAGCGATTTTTGCAAGAAGTTTATGCGTGATCTTCATTGTTCAAGCTTTTTGTTTTGATATTTTCAAATGAATATCTGGCTTTCACATTGAAAATAACGTAGGTATTTCATACACCTTGTACAAAATTTAAAAGCTGTTTCTGAAATGGTTAAATTGATTTGAATTAAAACTTATTTACTGTTCTGATTTTTTTTGTGATTTGTTGTAATTTTGAATTTGAATATCATTGAAAATTGAATGAATGGGCTGCTTCTCATTGGAAAAAGCAATTAAGAGACCCTAAAACGTCTGCCGTCGTGTGGACGGTATCTTATAATTCAGAATTTTTTAAAAATATTTTACTACTTACTGTTCATAAATTTTTGGGTCGGAATAATACTCAACGAATTTTCCGATTCTGAGAGTAACCATGTGTATCCAATGCCTTCTGAAGGAATGATTTTCCATCAATTCCACGAATTTATCGTAGCTGAATTTGCCTGATTCATCGGAGAAAATCTTGATAATTTTTTCTGCACCTACTATTTGCATAACCTTCATTCCGAAATCGGAATTCATAAAATGATCTGCCAATACGTGAAACCTTTCTAACAATGGCGGAAAGGCCCACGAATGTCCAGCGTGTCTTTTTTCTCTCTTTTGAGCATCCGGGCCGTACACAGCATTCATAAAGTCCACCACGAGAGGCATATAACCTGAAATGAAAATTTGGCCATAAGTTGAATCTGAGAAATGTATAATGCATTTTGTTTATTAAATTATGAATGGAGAAGACTACATGTCAAGGTTCTGCTGAAAATAGTTTGAAAAATTGGCAGAATGTTTATTAAAGTAGGTATAGTCATTTTCCAAGATATTCGGGAGAAGTTACTTTGAGTTTTTTCTACTGATTAGGGTTGTTATTGAATGATTAAGTTGAAATATTGTATTTTTAACTCAACATTAATATTTCACGCTGATTCAAGGAAAAGAATAGTGTTGAAACTCTCAACGGTTATTGGAGAATCAATATTTAAAAAATTAATTAATATGCTGGCTAAAAAGTTGTGATCTTCATTCATTTTTCAAATGACGAAACATCTTTGGAAGTGGAAAGTGGAAGTGTTAAGGAGAATCACTGCAGTTCCGATATATTGAATCTGCCCAAAACGCAAATGATAATATGATATGCGGTTGAATTCAATTTATATACAAAGTTCCTCACGCACCTGTTATTTGTTCCAATTTTTGTGCATTTCCGGGTTGGCTTAAAACACCTCCTACAGTCGACAATACGTTCAAAACATCGACTGTCCCTTGGTCCTTCCTCTGGGGATCCAAGGAATTTCCTATCATCCCTACTATTCCAGATATGACATCCGTATCAATTCCTTTGGCGTTTGGACCTACCATATTACCAAGCCCTTGGAGAACTCGGCTACAAAATCGATGGTTAAGTGCTGGAGAAGAAAATAAATAAAAAGTTCTCACCTAAATTTGATGCCCCGTTTCCCATTCCTTCACCGTCTCCTCCTGATAAAACACCAGTTATGGCACTGCCCATTAATCCTTGTACCATGGATCCTAATCCTTGACCCCCTTGGGATTGAAAAAGTTCAGCAGCTAGTTCTGCAAAATTGCTGAAGTCTTCGCTGGCATGATCTTCGCCGTGGATTTGTGGACATTGCGTTGCCAGCAAGACGGAAAGGATGACTATTAATTTGGCTTCCATTTGGTATAGGGTGAAAGCTGCAGTACACATAGAGGATATTTTAGTTGTGTGGGCTTGAATCAGAAACACCTTTCGTGGTGTTCAAATCAATCTTGAATAAAAATAGGTTATTTGAATGGGACTTTATTTCACTGTAAATTTTTCGAGACGATGAAAACAAAGTTGATGATAAACATATGCTACATTGATCATTGATTGACATTTTTCTCACTGAGTAGAATCTGTTCGTAAATTTTAACGCAAATTATGATACTAGTTTTGGAATATTCCCCTTTTTAAACGATGAAAACCGCATAATGATATTGCATAATGCCGCAAAGCATTAGATAGTGTTTTGAACCTGAATGTTTGAGCAGATATCCAGCAGCAGTGTCACTGCCCTATGAAGAAATTAGATTTATTTGTAACAAAGCCCTCCAAGTCATCGCTGTGACGCGATGTGTAAGTCATAATAGTTTTATGAATAGTTTCAAATCATATATTTTGCTTTCTCTCTAGCTTCAAAAAAATACAGTCTGAGTTACCGAGTTGTTGGACTTAACAAAGTGGGTTATAAGATACAAAAGCGGAACAATCAATTTTCAGGTACAAGTCTAGACTTCCTGAGATGGACCCATTTATTGGTTGAAAGCATTTCCGTTTCGAAGATAACATCGTTGAAATTTGTGGAAGCAGGTAATATTTTGCAGTTATATATATATCTAAACAAAATTATATGGAATACTTAGGATTCAGCATATTCTCATGTGGAATTTGACAATGTTGTTGAATCAATTATATCGATTTTCTTCAATATTCAAAATAAATGCAAAAATTTGTAAACAATATGAAATATATATGTTACATTCAATTACGTTCACATTCGTGATTTATTTCTTGACTAATCATAATTCTCTATAAAAAAGTTATATTCCTCACTGCTTGGATTGTTCATATATCCCCCACTTACCTACTCTGAATATAATGAATTCATCTAAACTCACTTCCTTTGATTCAATGAATGGCTTGATACGTATAAAGCGCATCCATTTTAAAAGTAGGTATAGCTTTAAAAACCGTTCCGATACAAAATTGGCACTTCCGTTCAGAAAACAGTCTATGATTATGTCAAGCTCTGATGGAACTTGATTCAATTTCGACAGATGCATCTATTCTTCATCTTTTGAAAACCTTTTTTTCTCAATTTCCAAACAATTTATCGTTTTTCTTGATGTTTCCTGCATCATGATATGATATGTTATCTTAGAAGTAGCAACATTCGTCAAGACAAAAAGTATTAAAATTAGAAGTTCCTCAAATTGAATTTGTTTACCTTATCACATGAATATCTGAGGTAGTGGAAAGGAAATCCATATATAGAGGTCATTTCATAATGAACTAATTCTTGTTATATTGATCTAGAAAACATCAATCACTCATGGTAACCTTAAGTCAATAAGACAACAATAAGATGGAACGAATGGAACACATTGATAGATCGTGTTTGATATCTACTTTTTATCAATTTTCACAAATGCAGGACTGTAGTCGGAATGCACAAATCGGACGGCCTATGTATTTTAAATATTTGTTAATAAATTGATGTACACAAAACTGAGTGATACAACATGATTTCTCAAATGTATATTACGGTTAATTGAAATTTGAATCATCTCACTGAAGTTTGAAATAATTATTTTTTCAGTGTAATATTTTGATATTGTGGCTAGCGATGTTTTTTCATTATTTCTCTGCAATCATAAGAGAGTTTTCTTACATTTCATTGAGTAAATTAGATTCAAGTTGATCAGGTATTTGAAAAGGGTATAACTAGATGTTTAATATACAGAACAAATTGATATCAGAAACCATTTCTTAGTTTCTTGACAACTCTCGAAATATTTCCAAGATCTTCAAGCCTTTAATAGATACTACAATTTTAATATGGATTCATTTAACCACTATAATAATTATATTAATATGTTTTCGTTCCCTTACACCTTACACGCACACGAACACAATAAATTAACATTATCTTGCAATTCCAACAGGTTGAACTACTCAAAATTAGATCATAAATGGCGAACCAGAATACCTATAATGCTTTGGTTTATACTAAAACCAGACCTTTTCTTTTCGTCTAGGCGTTGACGGCAAAAGTAGAATGAATTATGTTATTTTGAAGAGGTAATAATTCTGTCAAAATGTTGAAAATTTCCTACATCATATCGGGTCCATATCTTGATGGGTAGGAGGGTTATTTTATAAAGAATTTAATGATCATGAATTACACTTTCATTATTGTAAAAGAGTGGTAGCTAAAATAATAAAAAAAAAACATTGAATTCATCAATTGGATATCTCAAAACTAGAGGCAGTTATTTTCAAATTATTAGTATTATTTCTCTCAATATTCCTAGCAATTATAAGAACAAACAAACTCACAATATTTTTCTAAAACTCCTTGTCTTGTCAAAATCATTAAATGAGCTTGAGCTAATTAAAGTGACACGCCAATTTAAGGTACGAATTGTTTTTTTGCCTTTATTTTCAATTATCCCGATAAGAAAACCATGAAATTGGTGTCGTTTCATTTTCGAGTAACACGCTCGATATTAACTGTTCAAGAAATCACTTCTAAAAATTCAGTAGACTCAATCACTGTGGGTAATTGTAATTGGAAGTTTTTTGCTAGCTTTTTTCTCAGAACAATAGCGTTATGGAGCGTTTTGTACCAAATGCCCGTAAATTCCGAATTTCAAGCCTAATTTATCAGAATTCAACGAATATTAAATCCATGATTCGTAATTCCCCATTCTTTTGTTTCAACTACGATTTATTGAGTGTTATAGTCATTAGCCAAACTGTAATTTATTATTCAATTCGAAGCAATCAAAGCAAGCCGGGGTAGTTGATTGTCTATACAACCGAAACGAACCTGCTACTTTTAATGCAGTTAATAATATCTAAAATAAAAAATAGCAACCCAGTGCATGCCGAAAAGACCGAAGAAGTTTTTTTGAAATACCTATATTTGAGCATGAATAAAATGTTTTTCATTCAACCCAGTAAGATGTATTTCTTATAATAATAGCTTTCGTTTCGTACATTAATCATGCCGATATTCACACTGGATAAGATATGACAGTAGCTTCATTTGTGCCCGTGATGTGATGAGCCCAAAATTTCAAATTTCAAAAATTGTGCAATTGGTTTGAACGTTAAGCCCAGAAAGACAAGAAATATACTGTTTTATCGAATATCAGATTTCATTAAAAGACGACTTGCATGTGTTGTGGAATATTTAGATACCTTTGGATTTAATTTTTCAAGACCACAATTACCATAAAAAAGACAACGGACTATTTGACAAGACAACCCTCAGGATGTCAAAAAACTTCTTCACTCTGAAGATAACGGAAGAATCTTCATGCATATCGGCTTGAAAGATATACTGAGGTTCTTCGAAATCTTCGAATTATTTTTTATTGTATTGACACCCTGCATCCTGCATGTAGTTATATCGGAAACGTAGAAGTAAAGATGAATAATTATACGAATAAAAGAGGAGAGATCATATTTTTCTTTGAAAAACAATTCTAAACCCTCAACCCTGGAAGATGTTCATGATACCAAAAACCTATCACATTATATTGAATGACGACAAAATGTATAAGTAATATCTATTTTGCGAGGACTTAGTGCTTAAATCGAGAAGAAATATTTATGAGATATAAAAAACGAGTTTTAGAACACAACATACAAAAATAATTGACTATTCAGGCCAACCCTCATGAAGCCTACATAACTTTATTAACTCGGAAAATAATGAAAAAAGGATGTTCCTGTCATCTTGAAAAGGCATGCCTACTTTTATTAATAGCACCTGAAGGCAATCAATTGTTATAAACAATCCTGAGTTCCTAATAAACCTGGAAGACAATTATATTAAAAAAAAACTCTCTAACAAGACTGTGGTAAATGATAAATAACCTCTAAACCTTTCAAAATTCGAAAATTCTGTTTTATTTTTATACAATCTTTTTTCTTCATTAAATCTCTTCATATTCTGTGGAAATAATAAACCATTTTTGCGAATTCAATTCATTCCGCTATATTACGCTTATACATAAAAACATTTGTTCAATGTTCAAGTTCAGTTGAACTAGCATCCGAAAACTCATTCGTTCACTCAATTAATTATTTGTTTTCGATCACGACCTTCACCCTGAAGAATCAGAAGAATTCAAATTAACGGGAAGCAGTCATAGCTTCCTGATAGTACGACAGTTATTCCATTAACAACTTCACTCACCTGTCTACTCGAATGAGAAAAAAATCTTTCAACTTTCTGGAACAATCTCACAAGAATCACTAAACTTTATTCACATCTCCATTGGCCCAGAAATTTTTGTCGAACCGACTAGACGTCGTCGAAGAGACGGAGGAGATTCCCTGAAACTTCAGGTGCCTTAGGACGTGTAAGTAGCGGTGATGACTGAGTAGTACCTGCGTGTCGCTGTGGCCAGTCTTCGGGAATAACTGTACCAATACCGGTACCAGAATTTGGTTGCGTGGTGCCTCAGTTACTTGGAAGTAATCAAGAATTTTATTGACCGATCCTCAGGTACTGATGTAATCGCATTTCCAATGAGTCGTGCTGAATGGGCAGAATGTGCCTCGTTTCGTTGGGAAAATAGAAATTTGGTGCAGTTTTTGGGAAGAGACTGTAAACGGGAATTTCGAATCTGCATGACTCATTCGATCATTAATTAGATGATTGGAATTTAACCTATAACCATGCTGATATTATAAACTAAATTAGTTATTGCTAATTTGCCGAACTCTTTCATCAAGGAAGATTCTGTATTTTCTGACACTTTTTTATATTTTCATTACCAGTGTCAGAAACAAAATATAGTGAACAATTTTCAAATAGTGGAAATGCCATAGCATAAATTTACGCGCTAAATTGTCAGTAGCTAATCCATTGGAAAAAAATTCCTGACAATGAAACTGTGAGCTTTCAAATCAAATAACGTTTTGGAATCCATATCAGACAACCTCATCAGACAAAATCGTGGTAAAATATTCAGAATCATGGATTTTTCAATTTGCATTTCCTGATTTTGCCAAAGTAGCCAAAGATTGCTGTCGTTATGGATGTCTTACACTATAAACTATTCAGCAAATTACAGGCGGATGTCAGAAATTCGCTGGATCTGAGTAGCGTAAAACAGGGAGAGATGACGCACCTTTTTATAAATGTTCCGTGAATCCACTATTTTGAACTAAACGAGGTCATAAAATCATAAATAATTCTTTAGGTATTAAACTTTTATTGTACAACATCAACATGAAGAAAAAGACGAACATTTAAAAGAAATAAAATAAAATACAAAATTCTAATTTTGGCAATCTCCCCCGCACCCCATGGGAGAGATTGCTAATAGGGGTTCAATATAATATGTTCACTTTTGGGCAATTGTTCTTTTCCCACAGGCATACAAGATATTTTGAAGGGTGTGCACGTGTCAAGAAGCCACCTGCGACATTCCGCTGTCGATTTGGTATTTTCGTAGCGCTCCAAGCATCCTACGCATTCATCTTCATCCAAAGTTTCGTCGTCAGTTGAATCGTTTGTAAAAAACGCACTCGTCAAGTCCTCCTGTGTCCATTTTCCCCTTGTACTCTTTCGTGTGCGTCATCTATCCCGAAACGTCATGCGTCATCTATCCCAAACTCATGGAATAGATGACGCACCTGTTCAGGTTAAAACAAATTCCGAGAGGGGACAGTAGATAAGTGAATATAGCTTTCATAATAACCCAACTTCCAACTGCCTTTGAATGAACGTCGACTTTCAGAGAATTTTTAATAAACAGTGGGATCAAACTAAACCTTGCAAACTTTTGGGTACTTACCAACTATACAGGGTGAGTCGGGAGGAACGGACCAAACTTTAGGTGTGTATTCTGCAGGTTGAAATAATTCCAAAAAACTCATATGTTGTTATCCGATTCTCATTTGTTTTCAAACTATAGGGTAATTAGAATATTTAAATAAGGTTAACCAATATTCAGATCAAGAGTTTCTCGGACTATGGATTGGTCGTTGTGGTAGTATTAGTTGGCCCCCAAGATCTCCAAACCTCACACCATTGAACTATTGTTTGTGGGACTGGTTCAAGAACGAGGTATACAAAGTTAAAGTTGACACTCGGGATGCTCTAATTCGACGCATTAGAAATACGGCATTCCTTATTAGAGAAAAGCACGAATCAATCAGAAAAGCACCGAGAGCCCTTCGCAGACGAATGTGTTTCGAGGTTAATGACGGGATTTTCATGCATTTATTAAAATAATTCTATAAATGAAACCGTTTCAATGTAGAAAATGTTGTTTTTTATAATGACGCTATAGTTTGAGAACAAATGAAAATCGGATAACAACATATGAGTTTTTTTATATTATTTCGAGCTATAGAATACACGCCTGAAGTTTGGTCCGTTTCCTCCCGACTCACCCTGTATATCACCAAATATCTTGTAACTTTATTTCACTTTCAACACGATTTCTCAAGAACGGCAAGAGTAAAATTTTTTCATGCGGCTATCTCAGGCATATGGCACTGCGTGCACCCAAAACGCGAATTATCTGATTGCGTCGTCTCTCCCGCCGCGTCATGTCTCCCTCTGTTTTACCCTATGAGAATAGTTATAACGCTGTCGCTAAGATCATCAGAAGCTGTCTATAAAATTCCAACCACTCAATGCGACTAAGATCCCTTATTATGATATAACTTAATATTTTTCAGAATTTGAGCACTGCAGACTATAATTGGGATCGCAATATCCTTACAGATAACACACAATAGACCAGACTTTATCCCATGAAAAAAGAGCAATTGATTGGATTGGAATGTCTACAAGATCATGCAGAAAGTTAATCTGGGGACAGCAAGATTCTTTTTCTGAGGGGAATATCTTGAATCAGCCACGGAGTAGTGACAGAAAGGATGATATTTCCTGTTAAGGGTTTAACTATTTCTAGAATATGAGATCATTGATGGGGGATTGTTCGTTATTTGAATTTGGTCCTCATTTTACTTGATAGAATACAGGATTCCTCGAATTAGCTCATACTCTAGCGAATTAATGATGATAGTAGTATCTGTGGTCGTATGGGTTGGATTACCAGTTAAGGCTGAAAGTAGGACTTTTTCTTTCCTTTTAAATGTCTAAAAATCATGCTTCGTTACAGTTACAGGTGATGAAGATAATACAGAACAAGAATCAGATGAAGAAGATTATCGCGATAGCGAAGGAAATGTCACGTCCAATCGGATTCTGATTGCGGGTGTGATTGAGAATGTTGCAGCGAGCGCACTTTTTAACTTTGTCTGCCACAGCATTAGCCCCGGTTTTTTGTCTTCCATTTTATACATCACTTTTTGAATATCTGAACTTCAAAATAAAACAGTTATAATTAATGTATAATTTACTTTTAACAAGCAGCTAAATACTGACTAATTTTGATAAATAATAAGTATAAAATATGGAACCAAGTAAATATCTTTTGAAAGAAAATGACAATATTTATTGAATTTTTCAGGTAAGTGCAATGGCGTAAAATGCATCTGATGTACAATTTTTTGTTGATTATATACTTCCGGTTGAACCCGAAATACTTTCAACCTTTTTAATTTATATGTATATTTTTGCGGATGTTGAATGAGCTTGGAATTTCAAATGCCTAGTATATTCTCAACAAAGAATTGTACATCAGATGCAAAATTTCATAGATATCCGTCCTTTTTGTTCCAAAAATATTAACTTGGTTCCATACTTTAACCTAACTAAATTTAGTATTATGAACGACTTATTTCAATCAGCCAGATATGGATTTCTCAAATTCTGTGTCAAATCCGTTCATTCACATCTTGTAGAACAAAATCGTGCGGGAGTATCTCACATTCACATGGTTTTCATGGTAATATTTTTTCATTATATGTTGAGCACCTGCCAGGGATTTATTTATTATCTGTCAAATTTATGAGAGAGAAAACAGTTCTGCCAATCTATATTTTTCAATGCAAACATCAGTCAACGATATTCTCGGAAATATTGCATTGATTCAATTTCAATGAAACTTCAATAAATTAGATAAAATAACGTAAGTATAATACTCGAACAGAAGAAGTCATTCTGAAGTGGAAGAATATCAGTGCCTTCTGCAATTGTGTCATAATTAACTTTTAACTCTTCCGTGGACAGGAATTCCGATATTACTGGTAGGTATTGTCATTTTTCAGAACAATGATTATACCAAGATCTGTAACGGCTTCTTTTTTATAACTGAGCGATTTTTTGTTGTTTATCAAAACCAACATCTTAACGACTTTTTATAAACACAAATTGAAGAGTTACCTGCTTTTTACTTGGGTATAATAACCTCAGTTTGAAACTCATCAATTATACTAACTGAACAAATTATGGAGGTGTTTATTGACTATTCCAACACCTAACTGTATTCCCGTTTTTCTGAAAGACGGTTCGGAAGAATAATGTCTTCATGATGAAATAATATTGAATTATGTTCCACTGGAAATATGTACGTACATAGGTACAAGGTTCCAAACACACTTTGATTTTCTTCGTGTGGGTAACCATTCTATGATAAATCAGTCTCGATTCAAATATTTCATGCTTCAATTGTAAAAAGTCTAAAATTGTGAACGTGAATTGGAGTTATTTTCAAAACAATTGAGGGATATAAATATGTATGCCTCTGAGTGTCTTTTCACTCCGTATCTTCATAATGTGAATAATCAATAAATCAAGGAACGGGTATACACGTTGCAAAAAATAATATTAACTCAAATAGAAAGTATTCTGAATTGTTTCCTGAAATAAATGAGACATGTCTCATTATCATTTAAGCAGTTGTTGGTTCACCTGTCGTAAATATCTAAATGATGAGCTATATCTTCTTATTTGCTCAGCATTGATATATCAAAAAGGATCTGAGAAAAAGATGGGACAGATTTGCCCCATTGAAAGTGTCCCCAGTCCAGCGAATTATGCGAATACGTTATTAATAATATTAGAACTGTGTCCTTGAATTATGACTCCGGGGGCCTGAGAACAAAAGGATATTAAATTTGATGAAAATAAAATTTATCGCTTCAATGATTATTTTCATTATTGGTCGATATTTATTGTTCACACACGGTTTCAGTACATTAATGAAAGATCTCTCTCTATTTCATGGAGAAGAATAATAATTTCTCGTGAAATTGCCTTTTTCAAACTTTCCGAAAAATTATCGTGTTTGATTCGTGTTTTTCTCCCACTATAATTTTATTTGATTCAGCATCTGGCTGAACATTTCACGAAACATTTCAAGACACATCTGAAATTCAACAGAAATCTGGTGAAGAACTTCATAAACTTTGATTTTTATTCCTCACATAGGACGTGTGTTTCCTAATATAAACAACTACGTTATCATTTGTCTATAATTTTCAAATTCTGGGCCTAATATGGCCACAAATGTACATTCCGAAATTTGTCCATTGATTCTTCTGTTCTGAATTCGAACAAGCGGGAAAAAGCTTCCGACCAAAGATTATGCAGTTACGGAAATGAGAAACCAAGCGACTACACAGATATGAGTGCCATTACTGGTTCAAATACAAACTAAGCTACCATTCGAATGATAAATAATAATTATTTCTCTATTTCAGTATCGTAATGAGTTCATTACAGTACTAAAAGTAGTGCTGTAATGAAACTCATTACAGCATTGTTTTCAGTTATATTTTTCGTTTTGTAGTTGTCAGTACTGACCCCCGATCAAATCAAGTTTCGAATCAAATCAATTCAAATTCCGTAATCTGTCAAATTTCGTACGTCACACCAACTGCCAAGATGAAATATAAAAGTCACTAACCTGAATTTTTATTTGAATTTCGAGAGTATTTCATAAAACTTGACTGAAATAGAGAAAATATCGTCTAATACTCGTTGCAGAAGGCAATTCCAACACTCATGCTATCGAAAACTCGCTCCTTCGTCGCTCGTTTTCGAACTTCGCATTCGTGTTGGAATAGGAACTCATTCTGCAACTTGTTTTAGAATATACTATTCAAGGCCATTTGCAGTTTCATGTGAATTTTTGAAAATTTTCCTCTATTGCACATGGCTATTTTTGGTTAGTGCAACTCCTAATGTCAATGCTCCTCTCAAATTGATCCAGAAAATTATATATACTCCATTCAATAATTATTGTCAGCGATGTCTAGTCTGAGTCTGGACATTATTAAGGTTTATGCTCTCACGACATTAAAAGAATCTTCCGGGCTTATAGGCCGGATGCCCAACTGCGGTGGGCATCTTCAGAGGATTCTTGGTCTAAGATTATTGTAACTCTATCGTAGAGTTACCGACTGCTCTGTTAAGCGTTCTGACATGTTTATTATATGCTCATCGACAACAATAAGGTATATTTCAGAAAAGCTCCAGTAATTATGAATATAATATATCGAGATGATTATGATCAGTATTCCTTCTCAAGAATGAGAAACTCAGCAAAATCAGAACAACACATACCTGAAGCTTTATAATGCACTACCAGATATTTTGAAAACATGGAAGAGATTTTCTATAATTCTGTTCATTTTGCTACATTTTGTAGAACTAAATCGTGCGAGAATATCACAGTTTCACACGGTTTTCATAGTTATATTCTATTACACATCTTGGCATCTCGTCACGGATTTATTTATTTTCTGTCGAATTATACTATACAGAAAAAAATTTGCTAACCAACATTTTTCAATGCAAAAATCATTAAACGATATTTATGGAAAGATTTTATTGATTTCACTGAAAATTTATTGAATCAAATTCATAAACTCACCACTTTCGTGGCTCTTTTTTGAATTCTAATCTCGTAGAAGAATATGAATGCCTTCTGCACTTGTACCTATTATAAAAATCTGTTCCAGCGAATATTCTAATTGTAAAACTGTCATATATTAGTATTGTGAATAATGTGCCATGTTTTTACTTTTGTTTAAGATAGTTTGAACTGAGTAACTAACGGCCAGTTCTATAATTTATGCGCAAAGGCTCCTTTTGGTAAAGTCCGCTTTTCGAAGAAGCCGGCTTTCAAGGGTGCTTGAAAGTGTCATAAAAAAACAATATATTAAAGCTCTTAAATTGCTTTAAGGGACCAGTTTCATTTGTGAAGGAGTCTTCTCACGAAAAAGGAGACTTTACTTCCGATCGTAGAACTGGCCGTAACATTGCTCTAATATAGCCAATGAAAGTATCTTTCAGTGATGATTAATTTTCAATCATTGGTGAAATGAAAAAAAAAATATCTCTATTTCGGTAATTTCACTGACAGTGTTGAAAATAATTAAAGTGAATATTTATAAATTCTACAGCAAGGGTCAGTAGGATTTTTTAACGAATGGTGTTGGTTCGATCTATCTAAAATGCAGAACGAAAGGCACAACTAACAAATGACTAACTTCAAATGCAAATGTTCAAGTTCATTAACAAAATCACTTTCTTGAAATTATTTCTTCTTCACACTTTTACATGCCCATTCCATTCCTTCTTTAATGCCTTCGCCTGTTATTGCAGTACAAGCTTGTATTTGCCAAACTCTGTCTTTGATAGAGTGCAGGCCTAGAGCTTCCGCCAATTCAGACGATGGCAATGAATTTGGGAGATCTTGCTTGTTAGCGTATACCAAAAGGGGCACTTCCTCTAATTTGCTTTCTCCTAACAGTTCGAAAAGTTCGATTCCAGTCTCTTCTAACCTTTTCTTATCGGAAGAATCGACCACATAAATCTGAAAAATTATCAAATCACATCAGATTCTGCCATAAAGAAATATAGAATTCTACTCACCAGTACATCTGTATTTTCGAAATAATTTTTCCAGTATGGCCGTATCTTCCTTTGTCCTCCGATATCCCAGACGTTCAACTTGAAACCGTCAGAAACTACCGATTTTATGTTGAAACCAGCGGTTGGTGTTACTTGAGTGACATCTTCAGATGCCATTATCTTCAGAATGGTTGTTTTTCCGGCATTATCCAGTCCTAGCAGTAAAAGTCGTAATTCTTTCTCTGGAGACTGGCGCAATTTTTTCAAAATAGACAGCAATCCCTACAAAAATTAAGTATTAAATATGAAGGGACCGTTTAAGGTAACGTATCCTATAATTGATTCATAAACATCTCTTTCTCTAGAGTGTCAAATGTTTCAAAAAAAGGTAGGGTTTCACTTAAGCATCGTTACTACTGATAACTGATACATTTATGAGAAGAGGTGAATTTAAAAGTTGTATGTAATGTATCTATATAACTACATCTTATTGTAGATATGTTTATATTATAGTTATTCCAAAAATAATATTGATGAACATCAGGAACCTCTTATAGTAGTGGGGGATAAAGAAGTCAGTGACGTAGTATTTATTTCTTCAGAAATATTCAATGCAAAACGCGCACCTACGGATTCTACTGGTAGAGAAAATGAGAATTTTAGTACATTACAGAATACACCTTGATGCATACAACACATATAAGAAATGTCATAAAGATGTTGATATTATTTCAGTTATTACTAAAACACTGTTTTTTTTTCAAAATTATATCACCCTGTTTCTCAAAAACTTTTAGAACATACGTTCATAGAATTTTTTTTCTCTGATAATATGTCAAATCCGTTCATTCTATCACATTTCGTAGAACAAAACAATGATAGAATTATTATTTCATTCTAGTACTGTTTTTAGTAATATTTATTGATGACATGTTGGTCTCCTGCCGCAGATTAATTCAACATCTGTCAAATTTATGAGATAGAAAACAGTTCTGCCATTCTAAATTTTTCATAGCAAAAATCACTAAACGATATTTTACGGCAATATTTCATTAATTTCGATAAAAATTCAGCGAATTAGAAAAAATAATGTATGATACTCGTACAGAAGGGTCATTTTAACACTCATTTATTCAAAAACTCTCAATTTCGAGGCTTATTTTTGAATTTTAAACGTGTAAGAATCTCAGCAATGCCTTCTGCATTTGTATCATGAATAACTATTCTAAAATGAGTCAAAGAAGTGAGCCTCTTAAATATCAGCATGTCTTCAAGGAACACGTACTCTGCATAAAGTTTTATGAGTAATGCGACGTTTATTAGTTTCTGAAAATTGTACAACATTGGTGTTACACATATACACGGTATATTTTTGCAATCAGGGAAAAGATGATACCTAAAAATCAATAGTAAAAGTATGCCTTCGGAATGTTGAACACTTTTTTTGATAGCCTCACTTCAATATTCAGTCACAAACATAAAACTTTCAGAGACCCCTCGCCTGTAAGCTGATTTTTTTCTTCTTAATATAATTATGCTTTGATTTTCCAACTAAATTATAATGCCAAGGGCTCCAAAAGTGCTAGAACCGGCCCTGATGAGTAGGTGTACGCTGGTCGCTGGTTTAGGTAGTTCAGGAAGAGCATTACTTCCTCATATGTGAAAAAATAAAATTTTAGAAACCCCAGTACCCCAGTGGAAGAATACACACTAACGCAGCATATTTTGTAATTCAAAAAGATAATATCAATAAGGTACAATCCTTTGAACTTGTTTTGTTTCATAGTTTTATAGTTGCCATGGAAACAGCAACTGTCATAAATTATTATGTTGACTCTGAACCTAGAAATTTCTTGTATTTTTCGATGAATTTGAAAAATAATCACTTCAAATGATCATCAAAAATGGTTTGAAAGAATAGACATACCATATTGAATCTCTCTGCTACCTTTCCATCAATTGAACCGACCAGAAAGTGAACAAAAATCTCAGAGGAACTTCAAGTAGCAACCCTTACGAACAAATTAATCGACTGACAGTGTTCGAAATAATCGATACTAGATACTATGAAGATATATTGCAATGGTTTCAATTTATACAAAAAGTTTAGAACCAGCGAACCCATCATAACGAAGTTCAAGATTTTTGAATTTGAAGATGTGAGTGATTTGGAGGTTAGTTTAACATTTGCAGTTTTTAAAAAGAAAACCAACGAATTATTCCTATCAGGAGGAAATTCGAACGAAATTCAAAATATAGATTATGATTTTGGGTCTATTATTGGAATATCATGCACTAATGACAATATATTTGTGTTAAATGCGGAAGGTATCTTATTCCAAATAGATATTGTGAATTTAGAGAAGGTTGTCAAGGTAGATTCTGAAGAATTTCCAGAGTGTGGTGACAAATTCATTCATTTTGCTATTGGCGATAAGATTAAGGTGGGACTGACTCAGTATGGATATATTTATGATTTTCCAAAACGACTAAATTTTGATGTACGTTCCATCGTAGATATACAAGTCGGTGGAGTACATTCCTTATTACTTGATGCTCAGGGTAATGTTTACAGTTTTGGAAATGGAAGGTAATAAGTCCAACTATATCTATATTCCCATTTTCCAATTAAAGGTTTGAAAAGTGAATAAATATTATATTTTTCCAGCCGTGGTCAGTTGGGACTTGGGACTCTAGAAAACCATTCGAATCCGTTTCAAATAGAAGCATTAGCAGGTATACAAATTGTGGCAATTGCCTGTGGCACTTGGCATTGCGCTGTTATAAGTAAGGAAGGCGATCTATATACTTGGGGATGGAACCAAAATGGCCAACTTGGTCTGCCTGTACATTCTGTTGAAAGAAAAGAAGGTGTATCGGTCATGGCCACACCTCATGTAATTGATTTTCCTGATCCGAATGCAAATGCAATCAAAGTTGCTTGTGGAAAGAGACATACAATTGTTCTTTTAGGTATGATTTGAATTTGTTTATATTATTATAGTTGTGGCTTATTATGGGTTAATTATTGTAAGAAAATTCATGCAGGATTTGATGTATTTCATTAGTTTTTTTGATTCTTTTGTGCTGGTGAAAAGGCTGACACAAAGAAATTGGTTTTCGGATATTGATATTCAATTATCAATGATTTGATGAATCTATCAAAAATTAATGAAATATTTCCATCTCTTATTCAAAAATTTCCAATGGCTCCATTGGACAACAAAATGATCCTTCTAGGTAGATATGCCAAAAAAATGTGTTTGATACAGTAGTTTTGACTCAGGGGATTGATAATATTGACATGCTGTAATAATGCTCTAATATGTTCATTCATCTTCAAAAATGTTAAAGTGGTCTGGATAGTAACCAATGTTTCTGATGTAGGTATTGTCTGTTCCTTGTGAATTTTGACATAACTATTATTCAAAATTAGATTTCAGAAAACTTTTTTTATCAAAAGGGGTTACCCAAATCCTAACCGATCAGAATGTTGATTTTAAATTTTGTCAAATTTTGGTTTCTTTACTTCGAAACGTCAATCAAAAGTTTTTTAAACACAGTTTTTTCTACTAGGTTTTTCTACATCCCCCAATTGCGGTAGACCCCCAATTGCCATTATGTTTATTATTACGACCTATTCACTAGGTGAAATAATTCCTAATGGACCACTGCCAATAATTCCGGAAAACTCTTTAAATGTCAATGAGTAAACTTCCCAGATTAAATTTGAGTGTTAGATGCCTGAGGTTATACGAGTATTATTACCTTTTCTTGACATGAAGTTGTTGCTGTATATATTGTTTTACCTATATGGCATTGTAAGCCATGCCTAGCTTCAGTAAAGCTAAGAACTATTTTAAATAATGGTTTTTCATTC
Source organism: Hippodamia convergens (assembly GCA_038502775.1). Classification (NCBI taxonomy): domain Eukaryota; kingdom Metazoa; phylum Arthropoda; class Insecta; order Coleoptera; family Coccinellidae; genus Hippodamia; species Hippodamia convergens. Next base: position 14,177,216 of record CM076611.1, on the reverse strand, counting down.
GAATTAGCTTTTTATGGCAACCACTAACTCAGAATTGAATTTTACAGATAATGGGGAATTATATGGCTGTGGAATGAACAAATATAAGCAACTGAAAGATGACGACAAGGATCTTATTGAAACTATGAACTTCTTAGGAGATTTCTCTAGAGAAAAAATCAGGGACATCAAATGTGGACCTTGGAATTCTGTGATATGCTGTGAATAATGGATAGATATCCTTAATATTTTGACAATATTGTTATAGAAGAATCTTAAGTAAAAAATCAATTCTCTCACTGTTGAAATGTATCAGAAGAATTTATTTTGGATCAATAAAACTTTTAATCTTCCATGTTTATCTAGAATCATCAAATTTTCCAGAATTAAAATTCTGAATGATTCGATATTAATGAGTGACAACCACAGGTGAGGTTTGAGACAAATTGAGGTACCTGATACTGTTTCTTTTCTTTTTTGGATCTCGAACCTATTCCAGAAAATATTTAACAAACCATGCCTGGTGTTGCACCACATTTTTCTGTCGTAAAAATGTTTCATCCACACCCAAATACAATTTAGAATTATTATGAAAATATCGAAAGTTGCGTGAGGTTCAATGCTATAAAGACAAGGACGAATGATATAAAAAATGTTAAATATTGGTACGTATCATTTGAATTATTGTGGCCTTTCGAGGTTTTTAGATAGTGGGGCCATCTATGTTTTTACAGACTTACTGAATCGCTTGCGTAATTACTACAGACGAATAAACCTTTGATTCTCCAATTTTACAGTAAATCTTATGAATTTTTCCTACCAGTTCATGATAGTGCCTATAGATGGCGCGAGATGTTTCAAATTGGACAATTTGCAACGAGATAATAAACTGCTCCACATGAGTTAGGGATATTGACTCAAATTCCAAAAAAATATTGTTTGAATGAGATTTTGTGATGAAAATTCATATTAATATGATCTCAAGTTGCAGCAAATAAAATTAATTTTAGTAACAAATCTAATGATATTAGATTTTGTCACTGAGATGAGAGATATACCGGTTTCGGCCTTGTTGGGCCTCATCAGTATCCCGCACATTTCAGGACAAAATCTTCATAAAAAACTTCAGAATTTATTAGCAAGGCCGAAACCGGTATATCTCTCATCTCAGTGACAAAATCTAATATCATTTCTCCAACCTCATGATAAAAGAACTCTGAGCCTGGGAATTGAAAATGGTATTCATTTCGATGATTACTATTTTGAATTCATCTATGTTTCAAAAATGTTCTCGATGTGCCTTCGTAAAGGCAAAGAATTTTCTTTTTCTTATATCCCATGCATGTTCTATGCCTATGCAATTCAAATCTGGTGAGTGCGGAGATATTGGGAACTTCTGCGTAGATGCCAGCGCCTCGGTGGTGAAGTTTTGAACCCTTGAGCGCTAGTACAACAAACGAACATCAGCTTTTAATGAGTGGAAAAGTAGTGGTGTCTTATGATTTTGTGCTTTATTTCGTTTAGTGCCTACAGATTCATGGTTTATCTTTGATATCACAGCTTATTTTATTAAAAATAGACATTTATTTTCCGTAATATCATATATAAAAGGAGGTATTTTGGAACATGTAAATCGTTCCTGAACAATAATTTTGATATTATTTTCAGACTTTGTGAAATGAAGCAGTGCTCAGTTTAGAGAAATGATATTTTGTGATATATGCATCTTATTATGATAGTTTGAAAATAATCAAAGAAAATTATGACTATGCTTCTGCTAAAGAAATGTTGAGAAACATCATACAACTTATTTAATAAAATTTTATTTGAAAATAATATACAGTAAAACATATGTTTATATCTCATTTAATCATTTGTTCACTTACCTTCTACCTATCAAAAATTTCAGCACTTAGGAGTTACTCATTGCAATAGCAATAAATTTGTTTAAATATAAAACAAATCAATCAATACATGCATATATTTACTTGTAATACACAACAGTTATAATATTTGCATATAAATGAAGGATAATTTTAAATCGAGTACATTTCACCTTTCATCTGATAGAATAGGACTTGATAAATTGGTAATTGCGCAGGCAATTGTAAATATTTCATGTACTTTAGGTATTAACCTCCATTCAATTTTCCCACTCAATATTTTGAAAAATTTCAATATTTGATTTGCCCTCTCACTATGAACGTGAGCAGATGCAATTTTCTGATTTTTTTAGAGATTCTTCTGGTGTTAATTGATTTTCTTTCTTCAAAAATGGTGGTCGAATGAGTTCTATACCATGCATTCTACAAAAATCCTCTATAAGAAAGCCTTTATCAACCATTGGTGTAAATTTGTCAATGAGACCACTGTCTTCAAATATGGTTTTGTCAGAGGCTCTACCACCATACGGTTCACTGACAAATGTTATAATCCCTCCTGGGGATACACCAGTCATGAATTCAACAGTGGTACTACTTCTTTACTGCGAATAGAACATTATTCTACAACATAAGCAAGACGGTTTCTGGGCATATATTTCAGTACAGTCAAGTACAACACTCGTATTTTCAAAGCCAGAGAAACATTTTGGCATGCTTCGCTTTATTTCATCTACCGATGGAAAATACACCTTTGGTTTCAAGATGACAAACAAAACACTCAATGTGTCATAAAAATAATTTTTACAGACTTGTTGGGAAATACTGAAGAGAATTGACAAAGTTACATATATTATGATAGATCTAATTTCATTTTTGTGAAAGTCAAAACTATTCTTTGTCGGATATTTAACTGATGCTGCCTTGAATCTTTCGATACTTTACTAAATAAATACTCTATAGAATCAAGTATTTGAGAATTAATGCCGGTTAAGCATTTCGAAGACTTGTCATCTTTCAAGAGATCAGTTAGTGTTGAAATTCTGGAGGTATCTACCTGTACGTTAAAATCACGAGTTTGAAGTACAATAACTTCTTCTACCAGGTTTTCACTCATTTCAATACCCTAGTTCAAAAGATTCATTAATGCCAACGCAGCTTGCATATCTTCTTCAGATCGAACTTCTGCACAACAGGAATCATTTACACTTTCTCTTCTTTCTACCCTGGAATAGTATATCTTTGTCCGACTGGACAAACTCGCTTCAGGATGAATAGTTTTCTGGGAAGAGGAGCAAGAAGCTTGAGAACCGTGAACTTCTGAAGTGATTGGTAGGTTCTTCGAAGGAACTGCAGTTTGCTTCAATCTTGGAAATTTTTTATTTCTACCTGAGAATATTATAAAAAATATGAAGTTTATTTATATTCAATGATTTATATTTGTAAGTTACCTTTATGAAAATAATCATCTTCTGAAAAATGCAATGAACAGACTTTCATGTATGGGGTGACCAGTTTACCAATCTTCAATTTTAAAATCCATGCCTTTCTTCTGTCAACGAGTTCCATTCCAAATTTTGTTTCCAAATAAACCTTGCTTTCATTCTCCTTTGGAAACAAGTGAAAGCTCAATGCAGTATGTGATCCTTTTCTCCTTGACCACGAATTACATTGCGGGACACAGCAATAGTCATTACGTGAGGAATCCATGTGATAACAGCTGTGGTTAAAAATGATATTTATTTATAAATGAGCCTAAAGAGCGTTCAAACTCTTGAGCAATAATCCAAGTTTGGAAAATCAATAACACCAAAACTTTCAACTCACAAAACCCCGAAAATAAACTGAAGACGAACACATTTACATTCACATTTCACGTTAATAATCAAAAACTACTAGCGCTCAAGGGTTCAGATTTCTCTCACCAGAGAGCGTATCGCTTGGCAGAAGATCCCAATTGGTAAATGTGGAATACCAAGCTCCTCGCGCGCATTCTCAACTATGGCTGCACCTGCCCGTTGCGTTATCATCGTTTAGAAATTCAAAAGTTTCACCAATAGCAGTGTGACAATTTGGGAAAACATTGTCAATGATATGTGTAAGCCGGTCATATTCAGGGACGGGCCGCAACCAAATTTTTGGGGGGAGGGGGTGGTGTGAATATATCGAAAATTTTCCAACTGTACATTGAATTAGCAGAAAACCGTTATACATAATACGTTATGAGATTTGTTTCGGTAAAAAAAATTCAAAATGATGAATTTCAGCAGAGTGAGGAGTAATTATTTTTTTTCCATCTACCGAATATTCAATCAGGTAGATTTAATGGAGTCTGTTTTTTCTTGAAGAGTATCTTGATGTTACTTGAAAATTTGAGAAACACTACTCGTTTGTTTCTTCAGTTTTGTAGCTTTTCCTTATTTCATGGAATCTGGGAGCGAAGCAAAAGCTCATTTTCATCAGAGGAAATATTTTATCTGAAAAATCTATGAGTGAAAGGAGTAAATATTGGGAATGAGCAGTTTCAATACGATGAATCTCATCAAAGTGGTAAGAAATTGACGTTGATTTTCCAATTACCCAATATTCAATTATGCGAGTTTCCTCATTTTATGGAATCATTTTTTTTGTGAGAAGCACTTTGAGACACACTTTTTGTTTCATTTTTTGATTTAATTCAGTTTCATTCTTTGGTGTATCTCAAATTTTCAAGCATCATAAAACAAGATATTTTTCACAAAAAAATCATATTCCATAAAATAAAAAATATACATGATTGAATGTTGGGTAGATGAAAAATCAATTCCCCCCCTTGGGCCCGTTCCTGGTCATATTCCCAGGACAAATGTGTAGATCTGTGCGCCCGTTGAAACAAATCCCTGTCCATACCATAACACTACTCGGAATGGATGGACTTCTTGGACATAGCGACGATTTACGGGGTACCTATGCGTGGGATTGCCCATACCCTTATTCTTCGAAAATCTGAAAATCGTCCATATCTGGATTCATAAGTGAAAAGGACACTAAGCCATTGATCGTTCCAATTGATATGTTGCCTTGCCCATTCCAGTGTTTGACGCTTATTGTCACGTGTTAATGGAACTCCTCTTAATGGACGTCTAGAACCTAGATTCACCTCTCTCAAACGTCGTCTGATGGTTTCGAAGGAAACTTGGACCCCATCTGCATTTTGAAGAGTACTCCGTAGCATTCTACTCGTAGATGTAGGCTTTCTTCTCGCCGAAACGACCCTTAGCAGGGGTTGCTTTTCGAGTCCCACCAAGCCTTGATCTTTCCAACTCGAAACCTGTCTCCCTGAACCTATTCCAAAGTCGAGATATCACACTGAAGAACAACTCAGCTTGCTAGACTACATCTTTCCTGGGGTGCGTTCATACATCCCTAAAGTGGATAAGCTCTCCAATCTCTAATTTCTGAATCTTCCATGGAAGGTTCGAAAAAAGTGCTGAGTTTACTTTTTCTGATTTGTATATTTTTGGGAGGATGAGTGGGGTAAACATTTTGACGATGTGTGTATTTCATTTCGCTTTACTAAACTGTATCTAAGTGGAATTTGTTACGTTTTCCAAATCCATTTCAACTCTGTAATAACACCCGTTTTTGAAGTGGTTTCGAGTCTCATTACGCGTCGGGTATTATAAATTTCAATGGACTGCAATGTCCAAACACAGAATTCGTCAATATGAGGGATAAATATCCATGTCAAAAATACACCGACACCTGATGCCGCACACTCTGGCGACCCTCCATCCGGAAAAATCGAAATGCAAATCGAATACGGGAAATATTTGATAGAGTGCTAATTCGTGTAGTGCATTCGAATGCCGAAGTTTATTCGATATCAAGAAGGGGGGATCGGGAGGGGGAGCCAATTTTGCGAACGGAACAGGTGATGAATTCGGCGCCGCACTTTGTTTTGCGAAATGAATTTTTCAATTTTATGAATAATTAGTGCCACTTTTAATATGAGTTATATGTTTACAGCCGTTTCATATGTATAATGAATTTATACGAGTGATTTTCACTTGAAATTATGACAGGAATGATGTGAATATAAACATTGTATTGTTGAATTTTACAATGATACATTGTGGAAACGCAGAGGCGGCCATTATGTGAACGGTGTTTTAGAAAAATATTCGCCATTGCATAAATGGTGCTATTTTATGCATCGCGGGACTGACGGCGGGATACATTCACATTATGACATGCGGACCCAATACAAGGGGATGCCTAAAAGATAATGACCCGAAATTTCGAATTTTGGATATTGCTTTAAAGGTAGGCCAGATTATTACAATTTTGAGATATTCTCATTCATTATTCGAAAACGTCAAATAGCGTTTGAGATATCGAGTTATAAACATATAGGAAACATATAAGAAAAACTCATAACCCGGTCAAGGTACGAATAAAAATAGTGGTCAAATAGCAATATTTGCCGGGGAGCCAAATTTTGGTGGCTAGGGTTTACCATTACAAATAAAGTTTCAAAAGTCCACATCGATCCTATGTGTGCGTCGTTAGTTATTCGGGGTAAAAGGTCGATATTTTTGGTTTTTTGAATTTTTCCCAAAAACGGTATGCTATCTAAAAAAAGCTTCGAATAAAAACTGTAGACCTTTAAGTTCTCTACAAAAATAGTGCCTATATTTTTTTTATAACAGATATTATCCCTTGAACATTGCGGTTCTAAGAGTCACGTTATACATGATATGCACTTATCAGGGGCGGATCCAGGACCAACTTTTGGGGAACGTTCTCCTAGTACCCCCCCGCCCCCTGGATCCGCGCCTGGTACTTATGCACATATAAGCTACTAATCTGGCACTTACGGCCTATTTTAGTCTCTTTTAGTCTTTCATATCCAGGGTCTTTGACTTCTACATATATTTTAACTGGAGATTTCTGAGGTCCAATGAAGCACTTTTTGTCTCTACTATTTTTTCCGATTCGAATCGATTGGAAAGATACAGGCTGTTGAAAATCTATACAAAAATGAAATTTTCGAATATATCTCGTGAATGATTTCATCGAATGAAATGATTTTTTCCGAAAATAGGTTTTAATTAATATAGCCAATCTCTTACGAACACAACATTTCACTCACATGTTTTATTCTTTTCATTATGCTATATATACCATAATATGGCACAATTATATCAGGAATTCTAAGGTCCCATCTCTTTAGAGTAAGTTGCATGCCAATTAATGAATAGAATAGAATAGAATAGAAAAATCTTTATTTCCCAAATCATCGACATACAATCTAAATCAAAGAAGAGGAAAACAGGTCAAAATTTGAACATAAAAAAAAATCATGAAATAACTCCCGGAGGAGAGCATGCATTTTACAATCGACAACAAAAATTCTTGAATTCAAGTATTGAATAGGGTTCACATTTGACAATAATTGACAAGATTGTTTTTTTGAAAATTTTAAATTCTTGAATATTCCTTATAATTTTAGGTAAAAAATTAAATAATCTTATGCTCATGTATAAGACGCTTTGCTCTGTAATGTTATATTTATGAGGGGGAAAAAAAAATTCGTTCATTCTACGAGTAGAATTCCCATTTTTAAATTGAAGAAAATATCGATGATTTTTATGAAAAAATAATAAAACTCTATAAATGTACAGGCCTGTCAGAGTGAGTACATTGTTCCTCCTGAATGCACCTCTACACGATTCTCTGAATTTCATCCTCAACATTGTCCTTATGGCAAGTTTTTGTGTGATAAATATCTGTTTTGCTGATGCACTCTCTCCCCAAAATATAATTCCATAGGACATGATGGAATGAAAATTAGCATAGTAAAACATTCATCAGAGTCTTACTGTCAATTTGATTCACCAAGGCTCTCAGCATATAAACTGCGGAATTTAATGTGACATGTTCTTTCGAGCATTTAGGCCGTCGTCGTAGATTAGTTCTCGACGTTTCGCCAGTTCGAGTGTCTGGCATCTTCAGGAGTTATATTTCAGGAGATGTTCTCACTGGACTGAACTGCCTGAGTGTGACGGGGACGCAGATTGTACTTCCTTATATAACCTCGGTCGGGGGGCGTGGCTGCGCTTGACCGGTCTCGTCCCGATAACGAACGCGCGCCGGTGTCCGACCGGTTCACAACCGGTTCCCGATCTTCATTCACTTCATGAACCCGTTTATTATTATAGGGAAGTGGTTTTGTGTTTTTGAGTACTGGCACCCATGTTCTATTGATTTTCAAAGATTCCTCCGATTTATTGAAATTCGTTGGGTGTTTATGAATTTCGATTGCTTCCCTGTAGAGCCTGGGGTAGTATGCGGTAGTGGTGCACAACACTTGGGTTTTGTCGAATTCTATTGCATGATTCGTGTTGTTCAGTGTGTGCTCTGCGACGGCGGATTTCTCTGAATGACCCAGTCTACAATTGGCCTTGTGTTCCTTGATCCTCGTGTTGATGGATCGCTTCGTTGTACCGATGTATACACTTCCACAGCTGCACGGAATTCGGTATACCCCTGGTGTACTGAGTGTATCCCTTCTGTCCTTGGGGGAGTTGAGATGGTCCTTGATCTTCTTCGACGGTTTGAATATTGTCTTAATGTTATGTTTCCCCAGAATTCGTCCGATTCTATATAACTCCTGAAGATGCCAGACACTCGAACTGGCGAAACGTCGAGAACTAATCTACGACGACGGCCTAAATGCTCGAAAGAACATGTCACATTGAACGATGGCCGCGAAAGCCTCAACCAATGCGGAATTTAATTTGTTCACAAGTATATCACAATGTACTGTCCAGTTCAAGTGGCGGTCTATATATATTCCAAGAAGTTTTGTTTGGGAATTAGTCTGAACCAATCCAGAACTGAAGGCAATGCCAAGCGGAGGTGTTAATTTTGATCGACTATTTGAGAAAATCAGTACGTTAGTTTTATCATTATTGAGAACTAGTCCATTCATTGTACACCAGTTCTCGATCAGTGTCATAGATCGCTTTAGGTTTTCAACTCCTTCAATATCTTTAGATGACACAATAATATTAGTATCATCAGCGTAAAGGTTTAGTTCTATCATTGCCTCAGTCAAGCATTCTACAAGAAACTGGTTATTCTCCGATGAGTTAAAGTTATTCAATAAGAAAAATTCCGAGAAGTTATCATTTAATTTTGGCGACAAATTATCGATTGGTTCTTCCAAAGTTTGAACGATCTGTAACTTTTGTTGCTCAGATTCTTCTGTCAACGCGAAAACCTCCGGCAAATCGTCGACATAGACCAGGAACAAGATTGGTCCTACAATGGTACCCTGTGGCACACCCATTACAATGGTTCCCTCTGATGAGGTGTTACACTCATTATCGTCACATAAAATGACGACCTGTTTCCTATCTTTAAGATAACTCTCAAAAAGTTTATATGGGATTCCCCTGATACCACACTTTTCTAGTTTTGAGAGCAAGATATCATGGTTAACGCAATCAAATGCTTTTGATAAGTCTATAAAAAGGCCAGCAGGTATCTGACCTTCTTCGAGGGAATATATTATTTTCTGAAGAAACTCAAAAATTGCAGTCTCTGTACTCCTGCCCCGAATAAAACCATGCTGCCTTTCAGATAATACTTTGAACTTGTTAAAAAAATTCATAAGTCTATTTACTAAGATTTTTTCGAAGATCTTAGCGAATGGAGTGATGAGACTGATTGGTCTATAGTTGGATAGATTGTGAGAGTCTCCCTTCTTGTAACAAGGCCGTACCACCGACTTCTTCAGGCCATCCGGAAAAATGCCTGCCCTAAATGAACAATTTATAATGAAACACAGTGGTTTGATAATGTGCAAAATATGGCGTTTAATCACTGTCATTGGGACTTCATCATACTCAAATGATTTTTTGTTTTTCATTAATTTAACAGTCGATAAGATTTCAGGTTCCAGAACCTCAAATAAACAAAAGGAATTAGTGACCTTAGATTTACCGTTAGTGGCCAGATCGACATTGAAATTACCAGACAAAGTTTTCGGTATATTGATGAAGAAATCATTGAATTGATCTGCAAGTTGAGAGCCTTTTAGGTCACTGTTCATAAAACCTGTATGGTTAGGGTTTTTACTCCTATTCGTTACCTCTCTAACAATATTCCACGCTGTTTTGGATTTATTTTCAGAATTATCTATGCGAGATGAATTCAACAACTTCCTATCAGCGATTAACACAGCATCATAAAGGCGCTTTACCATTTTATATCTTCCAACTAACTCTGGTTTATATCTAGACATAGTGAGAAGTGAATCTAATTGAATATTTGGCCATTTTGAAAAATCTAAGTATTCATCGTGAAATCTCATAAAATGGGCATTTTTTAGTAATTTATGATTTAAACAAATCTATATCAGCGAAGTTAGAAAAATTGGTTACCTTGGCTTAATCCCACTCTGTTCAAAAGATTCACAGAATTGAATTTCTTCCACATTTTCTCGAAGGTTTAGGTGGTAAATCTAATGCTTGAAAAACCTTTAGTGTCATGTTTCCAGGATTGGCCTAGCCCATTGTGAAGATTTAAAATGGCTATATCTTTTCATCTAGGCTATTTATTTTGACCTCTAGAATCTATGGTTTCAATATATGTAAAAGTCAAAAACTCACTTTACTATTCTGAAAACATTCATTCGAAAAAAAGTCAGTCCCCAACTTATTATTTTAAATTATCTTCGTTTACTACTTTTTGTGCATAGAATACAGTTCTTTCTTCTCATCCAAATAATTTTAATTTCCATGAAGTATCTCTCCCTGCAATTAATGAATCATTACTTCCTCAGTCAAGAAAACTTGACAGTTAGGAATAAGAGAAAGTTTTATCTAAATGACGCTCTGCTTACATTTATGGTTTCTGAATCCCCTTCAAGCTCCCTTTAAAGACGCTTTCTTCGAAAAGCGGTCTTCACCAAAAGGAGTCTTTTCGCGTGATTTATGGAACTGGACCTTAGTGCTAAAGGTTTAGTTCCAGCGTTGACTGAAGTATTTTTTGAAAATACTTCAATCAACGGTTCCAGTGAATATACGTACTAGCGTCTATAATTGAGGTTATTTGTGCTTTCTTAGAACTCAAAAAAATGTCTCAGATTTGCTTTATTTGCAATACTGCAATACTTATTTGAAATACTGAAGATGAAACAGTTGTGAGTGATCGTGGAATGCCAACTTTAATTGAGGCTAGTGTCGACTTCAATGAAGAGACTAATGACTCAGCCACATTTGAACAATTTATGAACATCCAACAAGAGGAAGAAGAAATCGAAGACGATATGACGGTTGACGTAGACTTACAACACTGAATCTGATTGAAATATTTAAATAAATCAAAACGATAGTAATAAATAACAATATCCATAAATAATAATAAGGTAATATCTAGAACTTAATCGGTATTGTGCCCCTCAAATTAGCCTAAAAATGTAGCAATAGATATAGTCCACTGAAATTAGACTCTTGCTTCGGACCAATTCATACAAAAGCAAATGAAGGTTTTTCGGATAGGTCTCGGTGTCCAAATGATGTCCCAAAAGTCCCTCTAGGCGGGAGTCACCGCATTACATTTGGCAACGCTGTAAACAGCTTAAATGTTGCCCTAATGTGATTTTTGGTGAATATCTCGGTCATTATCTACCCTATCTAACTTACGACAAAAATACATGAGAACAAAAAAAAGACGATGAAAATTATGAAATTTCCTAAAAAAACGGATTCGAGTAATTTTTGATATAACCAACAGTTTCGTTTTCGATATTTTGAATAATTTGGGGTACTCTATTCAACACAATCTTTGAGGATGAGTACACGGCACGTTTTTTAAAGTGGTAACTCCTAATAGGCCTAATCCATGACCTCCATGTTTTTGGAAAGGTCTTCGAAAGCTAATTTTCTTCTTCTTCAATGAATGCATGCATATTTTCTTCGATGACATTCGTGGAGTCAATCTCAGAGTTTTTGATTCCTGCATCGGTCACATTTTATTTTTCTGAGGAATCTTCAAATAGTTCAGCATTCAGGCAAGACTGTCCATGGCAATTGCCACAAACCGGTGAGCAACGAAGTCCCAAACTCCGACAGCCACACAATGGTCCACACCACAACCTTTCGTACAGTTGCAAAATATAATTTTTAAAAGACAAGCAGGAAGTTAGGATGTCGTTTTTGGTTGCAATATATTGTCTTTTAACATCCATCCCCACTCCTCAGGATTCAAATTGTTATCAAGCCATTGGTGTACTTAATAGTACACCCGAAACAGATGTTGTTGAGCTGCTTCAAGAGTGAATAATATTATTCAGGCGAATTTTTTTCCGCCTGGTTAAGTTTACGCTTCAGAGAAAATTCATATCTGGAAAAAGAAAATTACACAAAGACCAAAATTTCGGGTGAAAATACTCCGATTGGCAACAGAGCAACCTGCAATTTTTTACTGTGCAATTCATCTCCTCATTTAAATTACCCCTAGCCTCAATCTCTGAATCCATTAATGTATTAGGCAATGGTCATATATTTCATGAGTTTAGAAACAGTATATTATAAAATCGGTTCTGCCGTAGGTACTGGATTAAGTTTGATTTAATGGAATTTCGGGTGGATTAAAAATCCAATCGTGGAAGTTACATCAAAGCCGATTTCGGGCTTCGAGTCGTAAATCAGAATAATCTGAATGATGCGCCCGCTAATGGGCGCCTGTGATGGCTCGTCCAGAACAAAAAGCGAGGGCAGTTAATTCGAAAGATATGCCGCCAATAATTGATTTCAGACGATTAGAGCGCTGAAAAGACCGTATATCTACTAACAGATTGTAGAGTAGGTATTAGGTTGTTTGGATGCTAGTTGATTTGCTTTGGATCAGAAGGAAATGACAGTTTTCAGTGGAATGGCTCAAAAACTTTTCAACTGCAATAATTTGACGTTTAAACTAGATCATTCGAAATGATTCTGAATAATTTTTTCCAATTTTAAGTATAATAATTATTTATGATACAATGAATCTGAATATTGAAGATTAATAATGAATAATATGATATTTATTTGCACCATCAAATAAAAATGTTACACTGGCAGTCGAGGATCAAAATCTCTACGAATTTTGACGGAACTTCAGGATCATTTGTCCATCGTAGGTCTATGTTTCTTCTAGCACGATTATTCATCACATTATCAGAGAGTGCGAGCTCAAGTAGTTGCGATAAATTCTGAGAACCATGTTCTTAGGAAGAGTAATAAAACCAAAACAATGACCAGACCCCCTTTCCCTTGCCCTCTAACAACATAGATTAAGTAGTTTTCAGAAAAATCTCGAGGCACCAAGAAGCAACGAAGGAAAAAAGGGGGACATGCCGATTCCAAATGAAGAACTAAGCTGACTACACGAAGCTTATTTCAGAGCTCGTGCCTAGGCGTCCTTAGGCCAGGAGAGCCTAGAAATCGCTGGAGATCGAGCTAGCAAGCAACGGCTTCGATATAGCTCTATTGATGTCTTGAGTTTTCGGACACGGGTCAGACTCAAGGAAACATATCATTAACAATATTACACAGATTTACTTCTTACAACTTGAGCAAGATCCTTTCAGGAAACAAATTATTACTACCTTGAGATGGACTTTCGAGCCGAGCGACAGTGTCTGTCAACTACGAAAATACGACAATAGAAGTTCAAGCTCGGCAGTGTCGCTGCCGTTCGACGTTTGTCACTGTCGCGGCATAGAAATACAAACGAGGCGTCAGTAACGCTTTGCTCGAATGCTACTCTATGCAATTTCATTATACTTCTACTATCGCACTGTCGCTATAGATAGACGCCCGGCTTGGAAGTTCACCTTTAAGGAAATGATACGGGAAGTCTCTTGAGAAATGATACGAGTTAGCATGACGATTTTCGAGAATAATTTCATTCTCTGCATCGACATTAATTTCGGTTAGAGAGGTCGAAGGTCGTCCAGAAGGAGCTCTTCGACGATTTTACGGCTCTCTTTGAACGCTGTGTACCACTCATATGCACAGGTTTTGGATAAAACTGAATTACTGTGAAGGGGCATTCGTAATCAATTCGCGGGCGAAGTGCACTTCGGCACTGAAGCTAAGCAGATGGCGTGTTCTGGTACCACTCGTAACGAAATTCAAGTCTTGAACGGAATTCGACGTCGGCAAAAATTCTTGCAAGCTTTCAATCATATGTTTTACAGTTTAGCCGTCATTCGTGTTCTAATTCGAACTAACTATAGTGGTTATCTGTTTTTTCAATCATTCATAATTCATAAAAATAATAAGTTTCATTAAAAGTAAGGTTAACCTATAAGACAGATATTACAGCTTAACGTATGCGTTCAATTCAAGTCCGAAGTTTATTGTGAATGGTGAATTTCGTGCCATCTTTCGTGCCGAAGTGCACTTCGGCCCGCTAATTGGCTGGCTACAAATGCACCTTAAGTCTTTCGCAACATTTTCAACGAGTCAGTACAAGAAACTTTGTTTTCTTCAAAAAATTCAAGGCAAAACTTTTTATTCAATAATTTCGTTCATGTTGAAAATCGGCACATAGTAACGAGGTTGACTGCTGTGAAGAAACTGATTGACAGATCGCGCTCAGACTTGGCATAATAATGAAAAACAGTCCTACCTAAGTGAAAAAACAATTTCAAAATCCATTCAGCGGGGTCGTTTCAAATAAAAAAATACCGGTACTATTTTGGCAGCCCTTATAATCTTCAAAAATAATATCTTGTTCTTGTGTCCGTAATGATATGGGACATATCGTTCAGCTTCTCGCTTCTGAACAGTTTTTCATTGCTCCGCATATAAATGAGCTATGCGCTTGCGCCAAAGCGGCCTCGTTCTTATCGGTCGAAAATCTGGCTACAAAAATTAAACCAGTCCGATTGATTTTTATACTGTGTTGATACTAATGCGAATTGTTCGAGATAAGGTACGCCTCGAATCGAACAAACTTCCAAAAAACAAATAAATATCGTTGACCTACACCACACGTGCAGGAAAACAACGCAAGTGGAAATGCGGATAAATTGAATTCGCGCTCGAAATAACATTACCTAGCACCTTTATATTTATTATTGACATATATTCTTTCCAACGTTTCCCGGAAGTAGAATAATAGAAGTGAAATGTTGGCATCTACATTTTCAATGTCAAAGAACGGACGCTATTACAGTTTCTAGCCAAAATGTGACTTACGACACCGACCTTTCCTGATGCTTCCGTGAACAGGGGCGGATCTGCTTTCACGTGAATTTATCTCTTGAAATATTGCAAGAAGGTTTATTGATGATTTTCAGAATTTCAATCAGTAGATCCATATGATTCCCTGTGGTCAAGGTTGATGGTAGATTAAGGTCGCTCTTCATCTATCATGAATGAGTGTTTTCAGAGACTCCAGAAAATGATCATGATTCCGATAAAAAGTCTTGTAGAATTATATACGGTAGGCATGTAGGTTGTATGTACGGGATAAGTCCAAATAAAAAAAATAATAAAAAAACTTGGTATGTTTTTTTTTGTTAGCATGTAAGTGAGTAGATACCGCGGTACTTATGAAATATATGGATCATACAGGTCTCTATGGCCGATTATGAACTGTATTATTCTTGGGTAATTAGTTTTACTCTATCGATTTGAATTTTTCTCAGCACAGCGAAGCAACATTATAAATAATTTGAACTCTTTGTTGTTGAATTAATTAGTTTTCAAATTTTTCAAGTTCCCCATGAAAATTTTTTGGTTTTTGAAATAATCATAGATAAATAGATTAAAGCTTTCACGACCAGATATTCTGACATCAAGAGAGTCTTCGGGGCCTATTGGCCCGGAATTAGGAATTATTTCACCTAACGTTTCGCCTACAACTACGGTAGCCATCTTCCAAGGATTCTTGGTCTGAGATTGTAACTCGACCATTGAATTTCCGAAAGTGATGCTGGATTCGATCCGTTGGTCCAACTTATACCCTGATTAATGGCGGGAGAAGGTAGTGATTTTGATTGGTCTATCGCACCCACTTCGTATTGGCTTGATTTTGGTCTTTTCCATTACCGGCAACTATGCGCTACGTACCAAAGACGATTCTTCCCTTTTGTCCATGTTGTTCTTATATCCATATATCTCAATTTCTTTCATCTTCAACCTAGAATAGAAACTCTTTATGTTTGAAATAGCCTCTTCCTTTGAGAAAACAATATTATATCCATCTGTGAGAGAAACTAGCGGGCGGATTTCTTTGTCTGATTGAGTCGATAGCATCGTTCATGCTCCTTAATTCTCGTATTGATACTCGTTGTACGAATGTAGACTTTGCCGCAGTCATAAGGTATCCTGTAAATACCGGGTTGTGAGAGTGGGTCGACTTTGTCTCTGGTAGTTCTGATCATTTGGACAAGTTTTTGAGTTGGCTTATAGACGTTCTCTATATTGTGCCCCTTCAATATTCTACCAATTCTAAGATCATCGATAGAATGGTATACAGCTAAGATGACGACTAAAACTACACAGTCACATTATTTCACTGCAGATCAAGCATATAAATTCAGGATTGATAATGAAAATAGCTTGGGATGCTTCAACATAAAATTATCTAGGCTTTGAAGGAACTCCAATGTAGAGATTTAATTCATTGAATGAAGACTTCATCGAAGATCACTTCTCTATGAAGACCCTTGGGCAATGTTTGCAGTCTTAATGACTACTGAAAATTCTAGCCTATGCTATATTTCCCAGTATTTAGAAAGAAAAATAATAAAACTGAAATAATTTATTACTTTCATAGCTGAGTTGTTGAAACAAATAGAAAACCTTTGCTGATTCCTTGAAACATGTGGACAAGTTAGGTTCTTGGAAACATCATATATACTAATCAGATATGAACACAAATTAGATCTATTTAGTACATGCAGAATTTTCATATGACAATCATAACTTATTGTCACCTTTTCATTTGTATTCATTCATTCATGCTGTCCATTTCCTGACTCATTAAATAATATATCCATGGTTCATTTCGTTTGAAATTCAGTTACTTTTCACTCTTTCCAGCCAGTTTGAAAAGTCGTACAAACTGATATATTCATTGTTCATGAGAAAACAATATCGTTCAACGTATTTCTGAAGGTATAATCATGTGGAATAGGTTTCCTTTTACTTCCACTGCCCACTCCGGGCTATAGTGACTGGCTTCATTCTTTCTCCAAAATTCTTCTGAAGCAGAAAATATCTGCTGAATCCTTGGAACTCGTAGTAACACTGATACATTGCCTCACGTTTTCTTGTCGTTAGGCGAGAGCCATCTTGATGAATTACAGCTGTTTTCAATTTGGGAAGACTTAAGATCCGTTTGCACCATCGTTCCTTAAAGTTAAGGATCCCTTAAATATTGACAGTTGCACGACTGCCACTCAAATGGAATTCTTACGTAAGGGACCTTATAATATAGAACGATATTTCATTATCTATGTAGGGACCCTTAAATAGTTCTATCTAATGATATTTCAGTTTTTCATGTTGTTTAACTTCACCCTAGTCCAATAAAGCCTTTTCATTGGCTGGCCGGATACAGATGATAGTTGTCAATACCTTAACCTAGCTTTACTGTCATTTTGACGATTTCATGCTAGTTGAAATTTCAAATTTTTTGCTATAATTTCATAGAAAACAACAAATGTTCAGTCAGTTTGACAAATTAGTTTAGGTTATAATCCCATCCTTAAAGTTGAGGTTTAAGGATCGAAACGTCACTTAAATATTTAAGGAACGATGGTGCAAACGGATCTTAAGGAAACTATTTGTCGATTCAATCTTGAACATACACATACAAAAATAAATTTGAAATATATTCTGTAGGTGAACTCCAACTTGAAAAATTCATAAGTCAGTTTTTTCATCAATACCAACCTAAGAAAAAGAAAATTCTTTGCCTTTACGAAGGCACATCGAGAACATTTTTGAAACATAGATGAATTCAAAATAGTAATATCTCTCATCTCAGTGACAAAATCTAATATCATTTCTCCAACCTCATGATAAAAGATCTCTGAGCCTGGGAATTGAAAATGGTATTCATTTCGATGATTACTATTTTGAATTCATCTATGTTTCAAAAATACCAACCTAAATCCTCAAACTCCAAAGTTACTGCTGGGATATACGACCAACATAATTCGTAGTTTCCATAGCAGCCCGAGATGCAAATAATTCTGAAAATAACTATACCTGCCTAACCAAGTAGGCCTTTTGGTACCAACTATTCGCGGTGTAGTGACATCGTGTTCAAAGCTGTTTACTTCTTCAATCAATGGTGCTGCAACTGTGAGGGTTGTGGAAAGAGCAGCTTTGACTATAATCTTGCGGTCGCAGCTCACTCCGATCATACTTTCTCTTAATATTATTTAAATGCAAAAACATGTCTATTCGCTTTCATGAATGAAAGGAATAGGTCGTTATCAATAATTCTCAGTTGAAGATAATTGTTAAAAACCCTGCATCCGGAGAGGAATACCATAGCTCACTTGTGCCGGTCCGATTCTGTTGCGAACATATTCGGATCTCTGGTGAACAGTGATAATATAAAGCCCCTGTCATAAATAACTGAAGTTGAGAGCATGTAAAAATCTCCCATATCGCACTTTCTGGCAACATCTACTTGAAATATTCGGTACCGCACATTATTTTCGTCGATATCGCACCCGATTATTTGTATATTTCTCTAGTTATGTTCCTCCAGGGATTTATCGTGCAACATATTTCCCCCCACGGCATGAATTTGGTTTTTGCCTTCGAAACCAATGATAAATCATCATAATATGAGAGGCAGCCAATAAAAAAATAACGAAAAAAGTGCAATGCCAATTAAGCTACAACAGTGTATTGCAAAAACTGATCGTTTTTCATATCGCTGACTTCGATATGCTTTGAATTTATGACAATGGGGAATGAGCTCAGGGAGAAAAATGATGAATATTCCTAATTTGTAATGGGCGGGTTGACATTTCTTCCTGGCATGAGGTTAAGTACGAAGTGTTTTCACACAGGCCCTTAATTTTTTTATCTTATAGAAAGTTTAGATACCTTTAATTAGCTTGATATAAAATTTTTTATTTCACTTTTATTTTAGTAACCAGTTTGACGTTGTTTGCTTGGTTTTTCGTTCTTTAAAGATCGTGTTTTTTGAAAATTATATTTAGTATAAATTGCATACTGATGAACTACAAATAATGTTCTTCGATCTTTCGGATATAATAATAAAATAATTTTAAACTGTTTCAAATAAAAATCCCGAGTGGGAAATAAGTTTATACATTTTGATTATTAATAGTATATTCTATTTAAAGCAAGTTACAGAATGGGCTCCTATACCAACACGACTGCGAAATTCGAAAACGACCGACGAAGGAGTGAGTTTTCGAAAGCATGAGTGTTGGAATTGCTTTCTGCCACGAGTATTAGGCGATATTTTCTCTATTTCAGTCAAGTTTCGTAAATACTCTCGAAATTTGACAGATTGGGGAGTTTGAATTGATTTGATTTGAAAATTGATATAGGATCGGGGGTCCGTACTGACAACCACAAAACTGAAAACAATGCTGTAATTGGTTCATTACAGTACTACGTACTTTTAGTACTGTTATGAGTTCATTACAGTACTAATTTTCGTACTGTAATGAACTCATTACGATACTGAAATAGAGAATAGTATATTCTAAAACAAGTTGCAGAATGAGCTCCTATTCCAACACGAATGCGAAAACGAGCGACGAAGGAGCGAGTTTTTGAAAGTATGAGTGTTGGAATTGCCTTCTGCAACGAGTATTAGACGATATCTTCTCTATTTCTGTAAAGTTTTATGAAATACTATCAAAATTCATATAAAAATGCAGGTTAGTGACTTTTGTATTGTATCATAGCAGTTGGTGTGACTTACGAAATTTGACAGATTACGAAATTTGAATTGATTTGATTTGAAAATTGATAAGATCTGAGGTCAGTACTGACAAACAAAAAACGAAAAATATAACTGAAAACAATACTGTAATGAGTTCATTACAGTACTATTTTTAGTACTGTAATGGAATCATTACGATACTGAAATAGAGAAAGTAAATTTAATGATGTAATAGTGTCTCAATCTTAAGCAAACACTTCCTTTCACGCTATATTCTGGGTGTGATGAGGATTTTTATTTGAATGATTGACTTTTAACGCAGTTGCTCCCTTGACTCTCGAAAAAGCGACATATAATAAGTCATGCATGAAGACCTGATTGGACTTTCAGTAAATTCCAAAATATTCAAAAGTTACCCTTGGGATTGATGCTCAGTCATGGCAAATGCGGATCTAACGGGAAATTGTTGACTCTATATGGTGCATCACAGTTGTCCTTTTCGCGAGTAAAGGTTATCCTTGGTAACCAGTAAGAATTTTCTAGTTTATAATATAATGAATCTTACACCATTGCATAGTCCTCCTGGTACTTCTAATGCATTATGTTTAGGTATTAATTTGAAGACAAATGTCAAGTTTTGCCCAGGTTGAACACGAAAATAGTTTTTCTCTATTTCAGTATCGTAATGAGTTCATTACAGTACTAAAAGTAGTGCTGTAATGAAACTCATTACAGCATTGTTTTCAGTTTTATTTTTTGTTTTGTGGTTGTCAGTACTGACCTCCGATCCACTCAATTTTCGAATCAAATCAATTCAAATTTCGCAATCTGTCAAATTTCGTTAGTGACACCAACTGCAAACATACACTACAAAAGTCACTAATCTGAAATTTAATTTGAATTTCGAGAATATTTCACAAAACTTGACTGAAATAGAGAAAATATCGTCTAATACTCGTTGCAGAATGCAATTCCAACACTCATGCTATCGAAAACTCGCTCCTTCGTCGCTCGTTTTCGAACTCCGCATTCGTGTTGGAATAGGAGCTCATTCTGCAACTTGTTTTAGAATATACTATTCTCTATTTCAGTATCGTAATGAGTCCATTACATTACTAAAAGTAGTGCTGTAATGAAACTCATTACAGCATTGTTTTCAGTTATATTTTTTGTTTTGTAGTTGTCAGTACTGACCTCCGATCGAATCAAGTTTCGAATCAAATCAATTCAAATTCCGTAATCTGTCAAATTTCGTAAGTCACATCAACTGCCAAGATGAAATATAAGAGTCACTAACCTGAATTTTTATTTGAATTTCGAGAGTATTTCACAAAACTTGTATGAAATAGAGAAAATATCGTCTAATACTCGTTGCAGAAAGCAATTCCAATACTCAACTTCGCATTCGTGTTGGAATAGGAGCTCATTCTGCAACTTGTTTTAGAATATACTATTTCATCAAGAAACCATTTGTAATTGAAAATTGCACGTTTCTGATTGGTGAAAATCAAGATGAGGGAAATAGTCGTATTTATCGAAATTTTATGAGATTCGTTCCGATTATCAATCAGATAATAGAAATTTGTGAATAAAAATCAATAAAAGTTCAAGTCCTTCAGAATCAATTGGATAAAAAAACCTTAAATCCAACCTCTCGACGAGTTTCTCATTGAGTCTAGTTGCCGGTTGAACAGGAAGAATAATTTCGATTTCGGAAATGAAAGGAGTCTTAATATTCAATATCATTCTTTCTTTGCTCGTAATTGAAATGAAAGTATAAGATTCAGATAAGAATTGTCGAAAAGCATAGGAGGAAAACGGAGGAGGGAATGGGCCAGGCAATGCGCATTGAATGAATATTGGAGCGGGAGCAGCAACTTTTGTTCAAAATCTCTGCACTCCAGCGATAAGACGAGGCGCTATAGGTAGATTTAGATAGATTAAGATAGAGTGTAGTCCTTCTCGGTTTCTTCCTTATTGTCTCCTTATTCATACTTACTTTTATTCGATCTAATTAAATTGTGTATCCTCGGAAAGGGGCTTTCGGTATTTTAAAAAGTGTTTGCACTGTTTATGACACACTTAAAAGAGATGAAATAGACGACGTCAGCGCTGAGAAAATCTCTCCTCAATTCCGTATAAAGCGTTCGAATGAAAAGCGGGTTTTACTCGGAGGAGACACTCTATTATCGTTAATCGAATATACGAAGTGTTCTTACCGTTGGCGATGGAAATATTTTTGCCATCTTTTCATATGGATATAGGGGGTTTTCGGGAGGCTTGCAGATGAAGTATTTCCGCATTATCCGGAATGTCACGTGGAGGAATTCATTCAACTCGGGTTTGAAAAGAAGAGCGTTGGCTATAGATTGAATCTAGACGAAGATGGATTTTCTCCAATGGTGTTTTCATCTATTCAATACTGTATATCTCGCCCATTTTTTCATAGCTTCAGCAGCTGATGAATTTATTCTATTTTGACAATGACGAATTTAGGGTACTCGTCAAGGGGTGGGTAATGTAAACAAAAATTCTCAGTGAAATACAGAGTCAACTTATGAAAAGAAACAAAAAACTCGATCGTTCCAAAGAAGTTATAATAGGTCTGTGGCGTTGACCAGCTCACCACTGCTGCTTATTGGGTTATCTGGGGTACCCATTGGTTCGTCATATTCTTATTTGTTAGAGACTGAAACAAAGTTGTTTTTCATTGAAAAGATAGTTGTTAAATGACTTAGAATTATAGGAATATATTGGTATAAAACAAGTAGATAGGAAATATACAGCGTGAGTCTTTGACTTGTATATATATTTCAGCCATAGATTCTTGAGGTCGAAAGAAAACTTTTTTCATACACAATTTGTCTGATTTAGCCTGGGAAAACAGATAAAGCGACTTTAAACTTTTATAATGAGCTATGTAACCCTTGAAAACATGCCGATACAGTTTTTCCCAGCATTAGATTTACCTCCTGAACTTTCGAAAGAATATAGAATAAATTAAATTCTGTGAATATTTTCAAGAGAATTCAGCGAAAGTAACCATTTTTTATTTCACTGATTGTCACTCGAAAAATGCGCATTTGACTAGATTTCACTAATGGTACTTTTATTTTTCATAATGGCCAAATGTTCATTGAATCTCATTCAATGGTCCATTGAATTTCTGGTATAATAATGAAATAAAATTGTATGTACTGATCATAATGGAAATATTGAAATGTAAGTAACACATAAATGAAAACCTATTTTCTGAAAATCAGTTTGGTTCATTTGGTAAAATCATTTACGACATATGTTGGGAAAATATATTTTTTATTGATTCTCAACAATTTGTATCAGAACTAGTCAGAAAAAATGCAGAAAAAAGTTTATTTTGACCTCAGGAATCTCCTCATAAAATATGTGTAGTTACAAGTCAAAGATCCACCATAATAAGAAGCTGTAGCAATAGTGCAAGAACAAACTTCTACAGTTACAAGTTTTATTGGTTTCTGTCGAATTATTAATTGAAATAAATATTCAAGATAGTTTATTGAGTAGATTTACGTTTTTTTCGTTTGATTGAAAATTTTCTGTAAGCTCCGAAAATGTAACAATTTTTTTGTTTATTCAGAAGTTTTTTTATTATCGATATCGATGTAAAACAAAAATTTATTCAGAATTATAATCATCCAAGCCATCGGTTTTATCGATTTTATTTTATAATGACATCATGATTTGAGGATATAACAAGTTTCCATTTTTCATATGAGTTTGACATTTGTTCACATAAGTATCTTTGCAGCCAAGAAAATGGAAGAAAATTTCATTTGATAATCAATAAGAGACGGGAAAAATTGAAAATCAATCGACCTGTTTTAGAGTTTTCATTTTGAGTTGTCGGTAAAAAAATGTTTATTTTATTCCGAATTTCAGCGGATCCCTGTAGAAATGGTTATTGGTTTGGAATTGGGACATTTACAGAGTCCAATTAATGGTTTTCACTTTTGCTCATCTAGAGTAGTCTTAGCGTTGAGAAGACATTGAAAATTTTGGCTGATTGGGCTTTTTTTTTCTTAGCAATACAGGTATTCCTTAAGAACATGTTTTTAAATATTCTCGATAATTGGCATTTAATGATGACTGAGATTCTGTTCTCAGCTAGGCAAAAAAAGTTGTGGGTGTAAGCTATCGGAGTCATTTTATATTTTTAAGGTGATCTTTTTTCGATAATGGAGTTTTTGCAAGCAAGCTTCAGATTCAAACCAAGCGGACAAATGCCGTCATCGAAGCAAAGAAGCGATAGACCTATATCATATCATTAGAACTCACCAGTACCGTTCAAGCTTGATCCAATGACAAACTCTACGAAGTACAGGACTAAATGAAAAGCTAGAAGGAACATCTGAGTATTACAACAGGGGTGTCATCTCCCGGAATATTTCTTGAACATTCCTTCTTCCCGTCAGCTTCGTTAACCACCATTTATTTTCACGTTTATTCTTTACTTTTAGATGCTTTTTCATACCAATTGCTTTACCCTGTTTGTTATGTTAGTTAAATGAATAGTTAGAAGAGGAATTCCTAAATAAATCGATTTCAATAATGATTCCCAAACTACAATTTCATTCCCAGTGGATCTTCAACTTCGAACTTCTGAATCGGGTCGTTATTACATAAAGAAGTATTGCAGAGCAACGTAGGACCAACATATTCCTCCAGTAAACTGAAGCCGGTCGACGTGAAGTTGACATGATCTTCCATATTGCTGAACATTGTACAACCTCTTTTGTATACGTACTTCCCACCATAACCATCATTGAATGGATTGTAGAAAACCATAGAGTAACAAGAAAAAGCAGTTTCGAAGCAGAATGTTTTCTCAAGATCTTCTCCGTTTGCGCAGCTTCCTCTATAGATTTGTGAACAATCATAACATTCTAGGATATCTGGAACAACATGAAAATTATTTACTTTCTTCGAACAACTCAACAGCCTGAGCATTCCATAATAGGAAAGATATATCTTCTAGGATATCTGGAATAACAATGAGAATTATTCAATCTATTCAAACACCTCAACAGCTCGAGCATTTTAAAGTGGGTAATATACAGGGTGTTTCCTTAACATGCGGCAAAAATTCAGGGGGCTGTTCCTTGGACTATTCTAAGAATATTTTGTCCTTTGATGATTTTTGAAAAACCTCTTTGTTTCGAAGATACAGGGCTAACAAAATTTTAGATAATAACATTTTATTATGAAAAATTACATGAAAGAGATCGCTGGATTGGAAGAGGTGGACCTCATTTATGGCCTGCTCGTTCCCCGGACTTAAACCCCTTAGATTATTTCCTATGGGGCCATCTAAAATCATTAGTTTATACCACTCCAGTAGAAAATGTGGAAGACTTGCGAAATCGGATCATTGCTGGGTGTAACTTAATAAGAAATGATCCTGGTGTTTTTGAAAGGGTTCGGCAGTCAATGAGGAGAAGATTGGATGCTTGTATGCTGGCTGGAGGTGGTCATTTTCAACAGTTTTTGTAGGTTAAGTTAAATTTTCATGTAATTTTTCATAATAAAATGTTATTATCTAAAATTTTGTTTGCCCTGTATCTTCGAAACAAAGAGGTTTTTCAAAAATCATCAAAGGACAAAATATTCTTAGAATAGTCCAAGGAACAGCCCCCTGAATTTTTGCCGCATGTTAAGGAAACACCCTGTATATATGTGGGATTTTAACTGGTTCTGGGGTATAACTGGGCACCAGGTAATTTACAAGAATGTTTAATGAAGAGAAAAAAAACAAGGACTCAAGGACAATAGAGAACTCTGGTTTACAGTCACTGAACGCACTGCTATGAATATTTGATCAGTTTTCGTCTAATGAATTCGTCTCAACTTTTCCGACTAGTGTCCGTCTAATCACAAAATTTCGGTTCTTCTGAACCGCGTCTTATTATTGTCAACGTTGTGGCCGTCTACCGTCTCGTTCTCTGTTCGACTATCCACTATTTTCCTCGACGTACCCCTTCATCTCTTTTCCCTGCTAGACCCAGGAATCCTCAAGTAATTGCATTCCCATGATTCTCCACTTTTTCGAATCAACACCTTTTTTCACTCAAGCGTTTAGAGTCAAGTGCTTCGAATAGCCTGATAAACCCTGTGAATGGGGCACTTGAGGTCAGTGCCGTAGGTGGAAATTAAAAACTACAATATTAACTAACCAAATATTGAATAAAATCTAGGGTTTTACATATATTCGTTGTTAAAATCAATAACAACACTATTTTTTGCGCAGTTCAATTTCAAGCTTTATATACTAGCGCAGGTTTTCCTAAACTTATTTTAACTGTATTGTCCCTTTGAACTTGCCATATTTTTGCGACGCCCTGGGCCTTCTGCCGAACATTAACCTACTGTTTGTAGTTCTAGCCGAATACCAAATTTTCTGAAAAACTCTAATTAGCATCTACACTTGTTATTGGAAAAATAAAGAGAAAACATTAAAAAATGAAAACCAACAAAAAAAACCAGAGCTACAGCCAATTTAGACCGCTTCGCTACGTTCCAAGGATTATACCGCAGGGCGTCGCGACGCACGGTTTGGGGATCACTGTCCTAGAGATTTTCCTAGGGTTTTCACATAACTAGATGATCGATTCACTAACAAGAACACCACATAAACGACAAACGACTGTTGATCAATACAGAGGGATTCACGAAGAACGTTTGTTTAGAATAGGTATTCAGAAGAAAGATTCGATTTAAACATTTGAATATTGGGGAAAGCTTGGGGTTTAAAAAAATTGGCAGCCTGATGTTCCTTAAAGTACCCCAAAAACGGTAGATCCATCGGTTCAGCGGATTTCTTGGACCGATTGGTTGAACATTTGAAAAAATTAAGAGAACAAGGTTTTTTTTTCCTTGAACTTGACCTATTCTTTTTTAAATCGGTTTTTTTACCGAATGAGTCGAGAGGTTTTGAAAAAACCTGTTTCTTGAAACGTGGTGTCACAAAACGGAAAAATTCTGCCGCTCAGAATTTCGCTCAACGAGTAGCGTGGGCAAGTTAGGGGAATCAAGCTTTAGAGGTATCCTGTATCCATAGCTCTAATGGGGGTTAATCAGAAATTATCTCTTATTTTTTTTAATCAAATTTTTTTTATTCTTATTTTACTGAAAGTATTCGAATGTTGATTTTTTTTTCCAAATTTCGGAAATCTTTGAAAATCAGGAAAAAAGTTTCTCAATCATTTATTTAAAAAAAATTTGAGTGAAAAGTGAAGAAATGATGTAATTATTGATTGATTAAGAAAATGAGGTCAAGTTTAAGGAACAAAAACCTTGTTCCCTCAAATTTTTCAAAATTTCAATCAATCAGTTCAAGAAAACTGATGAACCGATCGATCTACCGATTTAGGGGTGACTTTAGGGAACATCTGGCTGTAAAATTTTTTTCATAACCTGAGCTTTTCCGCCAATATTGACGACGATTCAGTCCATTAAACAAAAAATGGTAAAATGGCATTTTTTTGCTCTTTCTCCACGTTTATGTGTCAGGTAAAAAAATTTCTTTTAAATCGAACAAAACAGATTTTTGTGGGAATTTTTCTGTAGAAAAAAAAATCGCTTTTCGGCTTGCTAGGCGACCAGTAGTTCCAGAGATATCGGCAGTTCAGTGAAAAATTATCATTTTGCATTCAAAACAGGATATCTTGAAGACAAATAGTATTATCTGAAAGTCATGAAAAGCAAATTAGAGCTGAAAAATAGGTTATATGATATTTGCATTGGTCAAGCTCAAGAAAATTTTTCCATGAGCGTAGAGGAAAATAAATTTTGAAAATTTTTTCTTCGGGCTTTATCCGATGATTGCACGACTACCGGTTCTCCGAAAAATTGTGAACCAATAAATTCAGGAACAAAAGTCTTCAAGTTTCAAAACTTAGTTTTTTAAAATTTTTTATTAGACCATTCTTCAATGATATAAAGCCTGTTGAAAATCACCAAAAGATTTTGAATATTTTTCTGTTTTTTTTTTATTGTTCCTCGAAGTATATATTTACAACATTTGAGAAATCCATCCAAATGTAGTACCTGTTTAAAATCAGCGAGGATAATGTAAATGTAGCTATAACTTCAAAATTATAGAATTCAGGTATAGAAAACATCAGAAAACCAACATTCAGTATTTCCAAACGATTTCAAAAATCAAAGGAAAATACAGGATGGATCATTCGAAATAGCAAAGTTCCAAAAAAAGTTTAGGTGTTCCATACTAAAAACTCACTCTTCATACCATTACCTTAAAAACATGTATCTCAGATAACGAACTTAAAAATTCCTATTCAAGGTGTTGGTTTAGAATCATTCCATTTCTTCAGAAATGGTCCATTTTCGTGCCAACGAATTAGGATGTTTTATGAAGTGATGTGAAAGGAAAGAAGTTATGTTTAAATAAGAAAAAATGGTGTCAAATATGCAGCGCTTTTCGATAGATCTCGAAGCTGAAACTAATATTCAAGCTACCTAACAAGCAGATTTGATAAATGTTTGAAAATATACGTCTGAAATTGCTTGTTTACATAAAAGTTTCAGCTAAGAGAGGAAAGGTGAATAAGGTAAAAGAAAAAGAAAATTTATTTTTATTGAAAACTTTTTTCGAGTGCTTTTGAAAAGAATAAGAATAAAGAAGATGAAGAACCTAATGTGGTTGAAGAAGAAACTCCGGAGGGATTCTCAATATGGTTTAGTTCCTAAAGGGTTCTCGACCTGCAGAACATTCATTCCAATGTGATTACATTTCGGATTATCACATATTCTCATTGTGCCCAAATACTCCTTGAGGCCATTTCCAAAAAGTGTTGTGTTAACTAAACACTCAACTGTATCGCAATGTGTACATCCTCTCACATATTTATATTTGCCACCATGTCCTTTGTTGAACGGGTCATAATATGATTTGTAGAAACACGATTTATCATTGCTTTGACAGGGGGAACTCTTCAAATTATAGCCTCTACAACAATTCCCCACAAATTGCTCTTCGCACTTGTAACAATCCAGTAATTCTGAAAGGTTGAAATCCATTCATATTAATCGATGAGAAGGTAGGAATTTTTCTTCACCACTGAAGATTTTTATGTACCTATATTATGTGATTGAATATAGTCATTTTATACCATTCATATTTTTCGGATTGGAATAATATACATAAATTCGTATCTAAATATAATTTTTATTATAAAATTTCGAATTTGATACTCAAATTCATTATAAGATGAGTAAGCCAAATATTGCCACCCTAAGGATTTCTGATTTTTTGCATCAACAGTTTTAGTTGGATCAACCTGTAACTAAGGAAAGGAATTCTACTACATGTTCTCTAAAGAGACAAGTATACCGAATATTTTTAATCTCAGTATAATTTTTGGTAGAAGGGTTTTTAAACACTATTGTGAAATAGCAATATTAGGAACATACGTCCCAAATATTGTCATTCAGTGCCAATATTGGGACCATGGTTTTAAACACTGTAATAATACATAATAAATAACAAAGCTATAACTTCATCATGAAACATTAATTTCAAATCAATTTTTCTTTTCGTGCTGCATAAGAAGCACAACCAAAACTCAGTCACGAGCGACGATCTCCTAGTTTCAGATTCTTCTTCCAAAGTTTTTTTGTGTGAATAAGATATCATCAATTTGAGTATGCTGATCACATATTTATTAATAAGCATGGGTTTATTCACATAAATATGTCCAAAAAAATTCATATATGGATAGCACCCGTGAATCCACTGAAGAACTGTCGATTTCAAGGAACACCTTTGTAAACCTTTGTAAAAACCCTACAACAACAAAACATGTCCTTTGTGACTTACCTTATGTAATCTTTTCCACAATTTATATTGACTTGTAAGTCTATACGGACTCGATAAACCGTGAAGATTTTTATAAAGAGGTTAAAAACAAACAGCCATTTTTACTCTGGCTATTCGGCCGACTGCGAACTTTTATATTGCGTTGGAATGGTTGATCTCAACATGTTGAATGATTTAGTATGGATATCGGCCGCCAAAGTACTAACATCAGGATTTTGGAACGGATGGCAGTATTAGGAACATGGCAATATTTGGCTTAGGTACCTTATCTTAACTAAAAGAAATTAATGAGAACCAAAACAACAGTAATTATTCTAACATGTTCGAGCAAAATGAGATAGTTATTCGGCTGAATAATTTGAGAAAAATTAATAATTATCGGGATTGAGGGACTAAAAATGAATGTTGGTCATTCAGAATCAGTAGATACTTCAAGCATATTATTCAGATAACACAATTTTCCCAACTCCTAGATTGAAATTAGAATTTTTAGTTCGGATATTATTACATACCTTTATTATCATCAATTACTCTCGAAAAACACCTGTCAAACAGAATGAAAAATGAAAGAAAAACATAAACATTACACACCATCGCTCTACCCATTAATGTTTGAAACATGTAACCGGAATAAATTAGTAACAATATCCGTGTAATAATAATGGAGACTGGTCCTCATTTCATCGAGGTGTCAGATGGTGGCATCACACGTAACCGAATAGATAAATATATACCTGAAATTGAAATCACATACAGTGTAGTTTGCAACTAATGATTTCCTCTTCAATTTAATGTATTTTATCATAGTTTGCGGATACCAAACTAAAGCAAATTCGAATGATATTGGATTGAATTAACGTGTAATCGTCGAACCATTTCGAAACTTACATTGCACAATAATTTGCTTCACAAAAGTATAGGAAAAATAATTTTTTTTTGTCGTCTAGCACTAGTTTTCATGTACGATAAAATAATGTGCTGTTTCATTTCAGCATCAGTCTCATGGCGATCAGGTTATTGAAGTGATTGAAGCGGTGGTCCCCAGCATTTTACAGTGCAAAAAAAAATAAATAACTTTTCGGTGAGCACTACCAACCTCTTTTAAGAATCTGACCAGCAGATTTTCTCTGAGGAAATTGTTTCAAATGTTCAACAGAAATTTTAGAGTAGTGTGTCATCAGTGCCATCACCGCGGCACCTCCATAGAGGAATGCAGTTGATGGCATTATCAGTTTCCCTAAAAAAGACGACTGTAATGTGTCATTCATTTTCCTCTATCTCTTTCGACTAAAAAGTTGTAGTTCAGGTATCACCAATTTCACCCTGTACATATGGTCATAAGAACCATTTTCTTTCCACTGGAGTTTTGAGGGTCGTCCCAATGCTCATCCAGAATCGTATTCGAAATTGAATATTAATTCGCAATACGAAATATGCACGGGTAAGGACCCCTGGCAGTCCTTGTTGTATAAAACAAACTCCCCGATATTACAAGGGTTGATAGCGGCAAGGGAAGCGTTGGAAACACTTAGGCAAAGTCAGACGTACAAAATACAAAAGATCCTGTGTCATATGCACATAAAGATAAAGCATATTTATGATAGGGTGAACGTTATATTGTGTTCTTCTACAACGCGTTTAGATAATGCGGACTGGTTATTTGTTAATATGAAATATGTGGCTGCATACGCGTTCTTGGTCAACAATACTTATTTATTTGGTGCAAAAAGTAAATTTATTCAAGCGACAGATTTATCGCGTGCAATTCGGGGAATATATCAACGTTGCTACGTTCATATGTATTTTTCATACTGTGGCCGCCCGAACCCAACTGATTTATCTGCGAATAAATGATGCGTTTTCTGTCAAGAACTCCGTTTAATTGGAGTGCCACGTTCACCGCTGTGAATATTTAGACTTTTCTCAAGGATATGAGACTTTTAAAATCCGTATGGTTCATGAGACATGTTCTTTTTTCAGGAATTCATTGGAAATTTGTTTTTCAGTGAAGTACTCACATTGTTTTCGGAACACCATATATTCTGTCTCAACATACAGATGGTCCAAATTCATCTATGGATGGAAAGTAGTTAGATTAACTGACTCAAGGTCTGACAAGCTGAAATACCTGAAATAAAATATCATTTTGTATTGTTGATAACAAGCTCGGTAAAAAAATTCTCACATTAATACTACTTATTATTATTCTGTTGCAATTTTGATATTTATCAACGATCTACCTGATGTAATTGCTGACCCATCAAACCTGGTGGTGATATTTGCTGATGACAATACTCTTCTCTGTACCGGAAAGTCTGATCACGAGGCTCAATTAGTTTCACACGAAAGACTCAGTAGTTTAGCAAATTGGTTTGCTGAAAATGAGCTGTTCCTCAATATCAGTAAAACTGTATTCATAAAATTCTCTCTTTAAAAACACCAGCGATCATAAGAATAAAAGCCTTTTAATAAGCATTAACTCTAAATCTATAGAACAGGTAGAGTTCACAAGGTTTCTAGGAATTCTAATTGACTCCAACACATTAACAACCTCTGCTCCCAATTATCTTCCGTATGTTATGCAATTTCTAGATTGAGAACTACTACGAATGATAATATGCATGTCAAATTACTCTAGCCACATTCGTTCTAGAATAACTTATGGTGCTGCTGCCCATAGTGAGCAATCAAACTATATAACGCACTCCCAATTGGGTTAAGGAAATTGAAAATATAAGATATTTTAATAAATCTGTCCAACAGTATTTATTGACTAAATGCTTTTACTCTGTTGAGGAATATTTTGATCATAATAGTTCACTTTTGTATTCATGACATATCCTATACCTGTTTATATTTATATTTATTGTATGAATATGTGGTTCTAAGGATTAATAAATTATTATTATTAATATATTGTTGCTCCGTTTGACTCAACAGTATTGAGGTGCCCAAAATTTGATACTCAACTGTACTTCTGTTTGAACCTTGGTACTGGAACTATCAGATCTTTATCTACTCTTTGGTTCAACTCCCATTCGAATTCATCACCAATTCTCTCGTTTATGCTCTTATTTATTCTAGAAAATAAGATTTTCCGATTGAAATCGTCTATTTTGGTATAATTCTTGTCCCGAATCAGTTGAAAGAGTCTTGGAGATTTGGCTCAATTGAATATATTAGGTGTACAACTTTGCTTCAGACGTTTTGCAATAGCTGACAATAGCGGTCTTTGGTAGTTGAAATAAAAAGATCATAGATATCCCAAATAAGCTTAGGTATTTGAAAACATGAGGCCATCGGAATATTAGTCGATTTTTGTATGCATCATAAAGTTTTTCTCGGTTAAACATATCAGTTTACAAGCCGAATTCTCGTTATTTGCGGGAGGTTTTAATTTTCTGCTTTAAAACGAACAAATCTGAGGCTGAGGCTCATCCAATGCTAGACCTCATATTGCGAAAGTGGTCAAGACACAAGACACGTCTGAAATCTTTGAAATGGGAGGTTCTACCCCACCTGCTGCATTCTCAAGACATAGTTCCTTCGGACTATCACATGTTTTGATTAATGACTGAACAGCACTTCTGAAGTAAAAACTTTGACCGGTGTGTGGATCGATTCAAAACGTGACCAGTTTTTCAACGCGGGATTCGTATGCCGCCCAAAAGATGGCAAAAAGTAGTGGCCAGCGATGGACAATATTTTGAATCCCAAATGTATAACCAGTTTTTTACAATGAAGCCTCGAATTTTGGGAAAAACGGCTGAAGCAAAATTGTACACCTAATATGAAATAATTTCGAAAAAAATTCAATTACCATTCCTTTAGATCGAGATTCTGAAAAAAACGAAATGGGCTTCAATGCTTAGATGTTGCAGCTTATTCTTGCGACAGACACAATAACACTCTACATTTTTCTGAGAGTATTTTTAAGGTTTTTTTCTTATTGTCTCTGGACCAAAAATCAATTAGAAAAAATTTTGAGAAAAAGAAGAAAGGCCCCTGCCTAACACATGTGTACTAATTTTTCAGGAGCTAATTCCCTTCAAAAAATTGTTGCCTAATAATGAAAAAGAGAGGCAACAATTCACAATTCGAAATTTTCAACTTCATAACGTTTCGGAGTCTATATCAGACAAATTCTCCAATTCGTTAAACTCATCAGAATCTTAAGTATTTTCCATTTATCAATTGAAGTTTGAATGTTCGAAGTCTTGTTGCATTTTTCATCGCTAGGCAATAATTTTTTTTAAGCAATTGGCCCCTGACAAGTTGGTGTACAATTTTTGGGTAAGTATTTCTTTTACTTAAAAGTATTTCTAATTGTATTTCGTTTCAGGAAATCCTAATATATTTCGATGGATATCAAAACACTGTTACACTTCACGAGGAGATTTTTTTCAAAGAGGTGTTTTCCTTATCTTTTATATAATATGTATTGTCACTTACATCAGTACGACTGTAAATTAGTGATTGACGAATTTTTTGTGGGTGTTCCAGTGGATTCGATGGACTAGATTCACAATGCATTCCTTTGGAAATAATTTATTCGATGAATTTTATATTATACAGACGAAATCTTTAAGTTAGGCTCATTCTAACACTTATTCGTTTTTGTATTTTGAACTCATGGAAGCATATCAGTGCCTTCTGCATTATTGTATTATAAATAACGATTCTGTTACTAGAAATTGAACTCTGAAAGGACTTTCAAGCCCTGCTCAGATGACTATAATTCTTTAAAGGAGTGAAATAGTGACAGGGAATCCAATGCATCAAATTGGCTTGAGAATAGTGCGATGATGAAAAGGATGGAACGCTATTATCGCGCATGTTTAATCTCGTGGGGAGTTGTTCGTAACTCCTCTAGGAGCGTGAATGAAAAAGTCTCTTTTTGACAGAACGATATCCCATATGCCATTCTATCAACTGAGGCCCCCAGTGTCCAATGAAATTTTTATGCTCGCCCATTCTCTTCAAATTTTGAAGAGTAGACTCAGTAAACCCATTCCGTTGGATATCATTCACCATTCAGTGCGTAACACCTGAATATGACTTTATACTCGGAAATTTATGTTTGAAATGTCTATTGAAACGTCACTGAATAATTCATGGGCAGAGCTGATACAATGTCGGAATTCCATAGTCACGTGAAATTGACAATTATGTAACAAAAGTTCGGGCGCGCACATCAGGATCTGGACAACACAATGATATTGCGGAACATCCGGAAACTGAGCGGAATGGTTGTCGGACAGTGACGTAGATGGAACAATAAGTTGGTATAGAAGAAATGGCAGAAAGTATGAACTGGAAAAAGATTCCACTTTTTGCAAGTTTTCTATAAATTTCCGAGTTTGGTCCAATACAAGATGTCATATCAACATTCTCGTGTGCTTGGAAAATTCCTTGAATGTCAACTTATTTTTCTATAAGGTTCTCACTCAAAGTTGCCTTGGGAGTGCCAGAGCAAACTCTATGAGGTAGGCAATTAAAATAAGGCCTCTTTAATCTGGGTTCCAGATGGTGTAGGAAAATGTACCTATAAGGAAAAGTTTCTGGAGAGGGAGAGAGCCGAAAGGAAAACAATCTGGTAGAATCTGCCAGGGATTAATCACTCCAAAAGTTCTTTCGGAACTTTGAAAATACAAGATCTAAAAGGTATCTAGATCCTAGTAAGAACCAACTAAATCCTCTTATCAGCTTTATATCAAGACATTATCGCTTCAGAAATTATCTGTTGAGAATAGGCTTATCAGACACTAACGAGTGTAGATTCTCTAGGCTGGAGGAAAAAAACTGTTTCATTGTAAGCCAACGGAAAGAATTTCTTGATCAAGAAACTATTCGGTATATAGATATAGTGTCTAATTTTTCCAAAGTATATGAAGAGGTTTTGTGTTGACACATCTACCACCACATTTAGCAACGTTTATCTTCAGCTCAGCATGGTATTGTTCGAGAAA
The DNA here is from genome assembly GCA_038502775.1 of Hippodamia convergens. Lineage (NCBI taxonomy): Eukaryota > Metazoa > Arthropoda > Insecta > Coleoptera > Coccinellidae > Hippodamia > Hippodamia convergens. The sequence goes on along the minus strand of CM076611.1, from coordinate 14,141,580 downwards.
CTCCAACTAACCTTTTAAAAATTATATCGACAGTTATTAGTCTCTACATGATGAAGGTCAGGTTGATGTGACCTTTACAGATTTCTAAATGTCTTTGTTACAGTTGATCATAATTAGCTCTTCATGAATGAAAGAATAAATTATGTATTTTATATTGTACTCAGATCTTTTTGATATGAGCCTGAGTTCGGAATTCCTCACAGATCAAATCTCTGATCGTTGTTGTGTATCATATTCAACAATGTTCTTGTACACTCTCTCAGTTGGCTTTATTCTGGTTCTGTCTTAGACCGATAATCAAGTGCCATGTACCAAGATAGTTTCATCTCTGTTCATATTGTCTTTCGGTTATATAATCCTAATGATCTTGGCAGAACCAGAATCGCGCTAATACGCAGTGGGAGCGATGGGCCTATCAACATCGCTCACGTAAACTCACGTTCTTCTCCCGCCATTAACCCGGCATCAGAGTTAAAAACTCAGCGGTCGAGTTACAATCTCAGACAAAGAATCCTCTGGAGATGCCTACCACAAATGTGAGCGAAACGTTAGGTGAAATAATTCCTAATAGATCATGGCCTTTAAACCCCCTGTCTCGCCGACCTCAAGTAAAGGTAAGTGACCTCGAACGAGAACTCACCGTCAGATTCATGAAATAACATAAAATATCAACATCAATTTAGATTTCAACTATAATTAAAATCAGGATGATAAAAAATATATCTTCAAAATCGCTATTTCAAAGAAAACAACATAGGAAAGATGTACAGTGAACTAGGAAGTTCGAACAGGGAGAATGATAGAAAGGTCAGACGTCAATCAAGTAGTTTCATGTGTTGACAATTTTAATAAACTACTAGCTGACCCGGCAGACTTCGTACTGCCTCAAAAAAAGCAACTTTAATATAATAATAAACTATTATGGTATAATACCTTGAAAGTGGACATAAAATTGTCCTGTACAGTATGTGTTGCGCCAAACGTTGTCGTCTGGAAACAGATGTTAAATTTTTGAAAGTTGGCCAAGAAGTGTTTAGAATCATTTACTATCCCAGAAACTAAAGGAGTAAGGGATCTGGTGGTTGGACTAATTGTGGCAATTGGCAATTAGATAAGCTAGCTGGCCTGGCAAACTTTGTTCCGCCTTAGAGATGAATGAAGTTGTTTTTTTTTTCAAAGGAAATATATTAGGTGAAATAAAAAAAATACAAAGGTACAAAATATACAAAAAATTTAATTGCAGTGAAATAGATATATACAGGGTGATTGTTTTTATATTACTCAATAGCTATCTCAGTGAATATTGGTAGTACACAAAAGTTCAAATAGGCAAATTTGCAGTATTTTTTTATGAGCATTCAGAATGCAGTACTAAGAATTGCATTAAGGCATCGTTAACCTAAAAATTCTATGTGAATTTTTGTTTTTCTAATGGCACACCCTGTATTTTATTTTCCTAACCGGTAGAGCTCCTTCTTCTGATTTTGAATAATTATATATACTTTTATTGAGGTTTTTTTTCGGCAGTTTCTGAAAATTACAGGTTTTTTTTTTGTCTAAATCTAAGGCAGTTGTACAACACCACTCGAGAATGCTGTGATTTATTCATATCGAAGTTCCATTCTATGGTCTCCTGATAGTCCCTTCTTAACATCATTGGACACTTTTTCATGGGGATATTTGAAATATAACATTAAATTCAGAATAGAAGAAGAAATTGACAACCTCAATATATTCCATAAATGTTGAGGAAGATCCTCAAAAACTTTAAAAAAAGATATTGACTCTGTCTAGAAGTAAATAGGGGTCATTTGAATACCTAAGAGTTTTAATGTATTTTATGTTAACCCCACCGTAGAAGAATCCAAAAAAAAATCTTTCATAACAAACAGTTCATCAAATCTTGAGTTATAAATGGTGTAACCAACAATATGGCCGACTTAGTTTTATATATTAAGATATAGTTCTGTTGGAACAATATGAAATTGTGAAGAGTAGAGACAATTATCACAAATTTAGTGCAATCCATCAAGAGCATATATGTTGAAACCCTGAACTATGTCATCGTTCGAAACATGAAATCGGGAGTATTTGAAACAAAAGAAGGACTTAGACAGGGAGGAGTCTTGAGCCCGGCACTATTTCTGATTTTCTTGGATGAGATCATCAAAGAGGCGAAAGAAAGGACAGAGAAGTTCAGGGTTGGTTATAGGAATATGAGAGGAGTGGAGATATCAGAGTGTGTTTTTGCGGATGATATTGTGTTGATGTCAGGGACGAGAAGGGGAATACAAAAGAATGTAGACATATGGAATTAAATTTTGGGACAGTTCGGTATGGAAAATCAAGGTTATGAAAATCAACGACGAGAAGGAGGAGGAAATGGGGTTGATAGTTGACAGAGAGAAGATTGAGGAAGTTAAATGTTTTAAATATCTAGGGGTCAACATAGAAGATACAGGCAGACAAGAAAAAGACATGAAGGAAAGAATGGAAAAGGCCGGCAGACTATATTTTTCATTGAATCAAAAATTCCTAAGAAGGAGAGAAGTCAAGGAAAACACTAAGATGGCAGTGTTCAAAACAACCCATACACCGAAAGGTAATATGTGGGATATAGATTATATATATATATATATATATATATATATAAATTATATATATAATATATATATATACAGTGAAAGCTCTCCTTGCGGACAGCTCCAATAAGCGGACATCTCCCATAAGCGGCCAATTTTCTGGGAACCAAATTGTTGTGTGTATTTTTCCTATTAAGTACATTCCAACAAGCGGACGCTCTCCTAACCGGACGCGGACACTATATTTTCATATATTTCTAACTCAAATCTCCTATAACCGGACACATAACTCTAATAAACGGACTCAATAATTTTTTTTATTTTTATACTTCCATTGTATCTGAAATCTCCTGAAAGCGGACAGGAAGCTCCAATAATCGGACTTAATAAAATAAAATTCTGCTTCTAAAAAGTAATACGACATTATATTTTGAACAAGTAATTCCAGGAATCATACGTCGAAATATGGAAAATTTTTACACATTTTTTTACTATAAAACGTGAAATATCTATGGAACTACGAGCTTGAGAATGAAATGTCATAGAATGACAATCGTAGATCATCATATTGTGGTAAAAACGTAACCAAACCCCCCAAACCACAATGTTTATTCACGCAGTAGCTCATCCTGCTGAGGTTGCTGATCATTTAATCGTTACTACTGCTGTTGAATATTGCAAATTTTTACACTTTTCGAAAACCCACATTTTTTCATCATAAAACGTATAATATCTTTGGAACTACGAGCTTTAAACGATTATGTCATAGAATTAGAGTTGTAGTCCATCAAATTGTGGTAAAAACGTAACCCTCCCCCTCCCATCCACAATGTAAAATATCGCAGTAGATCATCCTACTGAGGATGCTGTTCAAGTTGCTCAGCGTGCACACTCATGAGTGTGTGGTTATTGTTGGGGAGGACACCGACCTTCTTGTAATTTTGACTGCTCCAGATCCTATGTGTACCAACATCTTTTCACTAGAGCCTGGCCAAGGCAAGCAAGATGATATTGTTTATCTCCCTTGAACTACAAGTTCTCCTCTGTTTCGAAAAGCAACATATTATTTCTTCATGTTTCAGTGGCTGCAACACAAAGTCATCATTTCTCGGTAAAGGACAACTGAAATTCCTAAAGACGTTGGAAATCAACTCAAACCTGCATAATATGTTGTTTTTCGAAATAGGGAAAAACTAGTTGTGCAAAGGAGAATAGACAACATCGTCTTGCTTGCCTTTGCCAGTCTTTATTAAAAAAATGTTGGTACTTAGGGGCTGGAACAATTCAAATTACAAGAAGGTCAGTGTAGTTCCCCAACAATAACCACCCACTTATGGGACTGCTGAGTAACAGCACTAATAGCTACGATTTAATGATCAGCATTCTCAGCAGGATGAGCTACTGCGAGATTAAACATTGTGGTTTGGAGGGATAGAGTTACGTTTTTACCACAATATGATGGTCTACAACTCTCATTTCATGACATTTTGTTCTAAAGCTTCTAGTTCCATAGATATTTCCATAGAAATTTAAGAAGAACACCAACTCCTACCTTCTTTCCCTTGGTTCCCACGATGTTCTCTGAACATTACAGGATATTCCTTTTCGTGGGAACCAGAACATTAAAAAAAAAAAATTTAACGTTTCATAGTAAAAAAAGTGCGTTTTAAAAGCAGAATTCAATGCTGAACACTTTTGACTATTACAGTGTTTTTGATAAAGTGCTTCGTTTAGGAATTTTTCGAGAAAAACCTAAAATAGTCCAAAAATTTCGAGGTTATTCGAACGTCAGGAAATACGCTCCACTAGGACAATGAGACAAAACTCAGAGTACTCTTATTAGAGGCCTGAGGAATTGATTAAAGCAGTTTCCCGAACTCCACCAATTATTTTCAGGCACACCATTTTTTGAAGCTAATTTGCTTGGCCTATATTATATGAATAGGGGTAGATATATGCATTCGATAAGCAAACTCTGATATTTTTAATTTGTTATTGGGTTAATAAAAAATCTAAGTAGGTACCTAGTTATTATTGGAGAAAATGAGAAATCTCTAAATATAGTATTCCTTAGAACCTGGTAAACCAAACCACAAACAAAATCACTGTAGAGTTTATTAGTCGGCAGTTGTCAATTTTGAAAGAAATACTTGAATAAATAGTTTTGCTGAATGACGATTGTATTTCTCTCGTATACGCTTATTTTCCACTGAAATAACTCTAAATCTACAAGAGGTATCAAACTTTCATTCAGTCTTTCACAAAAATTCATATACATATATGTGTACGTACTATTAATTAACACTTGATAATAGCTGTTATATTTGTATTTCGTTTTTCACTAATCAAAGGCATTTTACATAACCAAATTAGAAGTATCCAAAGTTTTCGAAGAAACAGCAATATTTCATGGGACTATCCCTCAACCGGACATCTCCCATGACCGGACAAGAACTCTGGTCCCGTGAATGTCCGCTTGTGGGAGCTTTCACTGTATATATATATATATATATATATATATATATATAAATGACATTTCAGAATTCACAGGAAGACATAGGTATATTTGAATCTTTATGAAAATACGTACATATTTGAATGTTGCACCGCCACTTTCTATGTTCCTTCCTGAGTTGACCCATGCGACTACTCGATTGACTTCTAACCTTTCTATCATTTTCCCTATTCCCACTTCACATTTTGTTTCCTTCGGAATCGTGATTTTGAGAATACATTTTTTTATCATCCTGATCTCGAATTTTGCTATTTTATGTTATTTCATAACTTTGACGGTGAGTTCTGGTTCGAGGTCACCAACCTTTACTTGAGATCATATTTTTAGTTTAAGATATTGATGTACTCCTACTTCTTGTCGATTATATATATATATATATATATATATATATATATATATATATATATATATATATATATATATATACCTGTCTTTTGTATTTTAGCTGGCCTGAGGATGGCAATTTAGCCGAAATTGTTATTCCATCGATTTAGCAAAGAGAGAAAAAAACTCTATTTTGTTTTTTCCTTTAATTTCTTTTTATATCAATCATTTTGGATGCAAAAATTATCAAATCATCGTACACATTGATGTTAGTACATTGTAGTATATTGAATTGCTTGAATTCAAAAATGCTGAATCAATTCCGCCTAAGAATATACGTCCTTATTATTGGACGGATATACTTTTTTTTTTTTGAGCTAAGACATTTTATTGAATGATGAAGAATATTAATGCATGAAAGAACTTATTTTGATTTATTTGATTTTCACGGTAGTGAGATCATGTTATTGTTTTCAGTTCTTCGTACGATTTAAGTAATTTTGATTTTAATCATGTATTTTTGAGATTTTTCAGATTTAGACCAATATATTAATAAAATAAAGGCTCCTGCGTAAATGATGTGTACTGATTAGTCCACTTCCTATCAAAAAATTATGTGAAAAAAAAATTTCAAACTTTGTAACGTTTACATCACTCCTTCATAAGAAAAAATCTTGAAACCATAAGAAGTTTTAGAATTGTGAAAATTATTTTATTTATCAAATATCTTATTTTTGTTTTATAAAAAAGGAGAGAGGTTATGTTTGTGAAGGAAAAATGAAGGAAATTGAAATCGAAAGGTTAAAAATTGTTCACACGTTTCAAAAATGGAATTGAAATGTAACGCATAGCTTTAGAAACGTCCAGAAATTCGTGGAATGCCTTTATTCAACGTTCAGCAATTATAACAAAACAAATTCGGTGAGCCTTCATTTATTCTAAACAATTCGAAGCTTTTTTTCAATATTCAGTATTTTCACTCATAATGAATTTGTCCGTCCACGATTGGATGATCTCAGCGACGTAATTTATTTTTTCTGGCGTCCCACTTGCTGCAATATTCTGGCCACCCTCTGGAAATTCATCAAAACATTCAAGTTTCGGGACGACATGAAATGGATGACTCCCTCATAGTGGCAGCTACGCCTCTGATGACGAACTAGAGGCTCCCGTCACATGCATATGATGCCCGCTTTGCCCAGCAACGTAAATATATTAACCATCGTGTATCTGCTGGCTGTTCCAGGATGATAAACAGATTTTAAAATTGATAACTTGGAATACGGAGCCGAAAGAGATCGAACTGCTGTCTATTTCGAACAAATCGAGTTTTCACAGATCTATGCTGTGTTGACGACATATTTTATTTGGGTCTGGAACTGATTGCGAAGAATTCAATATAAATCCAACGTCGTTTTGGTTGATGCTCGGCTGATTATCAGTGAATAATATGAATAAACGAGCATCATTTTGTTGTGGGTGAAGAAGATTATGGTAATTCACTTTATGTGGAATATAATTTATGATATAGTTGCCTAGTTAGAGCGAAATCATAATTTATATACAATTATTGTTGGTAAAACGAGAGGACTGGAGCAATGATGGCAGGTATGAATTGTCGTGTTGAATTGAATCATTCAATTTGGAATGATATTATTTTTTCAATATAAAAAATTGTCTTTGGTTTAAGGACAACTGCCACTGAATATTTCTTCAAATAGTCGGGATTTAGTTCGGAGTGTTTTTAATTGCAATTCGAAATAGTTCTGAGGTATTGAATAGAATTTTTTCACGCCATTATGTTCAAAAGGAAAGCTGTGAAATGGAGGAGTTTGAGGTTCTTCATTATCAACCTATTATATTATATGAGAAATAAGTATGATAAAACTCTCTCTCACAGACAAACCTTGAACACATATTCTGCACCCTCTGAATACGATACCTGCAATTTCTCTCCAAACACAGACCATATTCAAAATCACAATATTAAAATTATGAAAGACAAGAGTTTCCCATAAATATAGCTTTTAGATACATAACCTTAATTGCTGAATTAAGACATTTGAATGAGTCTTTTTATATTTTTTCCTGACCCAAAGATGATTGTTCACAGTAGGTCAAAGGTTTCTGGTTTCTCACCGTATCAACACAGGATATTTTTGTATTGTTAATGAGAATATTCAAATAACATTGAAGAAATTCAGATTTTTACAGTAGCGAAAATGATTGCTTTCGATTTATGAGGATTGAGTTTGAAGTTGAGGGCTTTAGAAGTCTCGCATAGATTCCTGAGATCTCCATTGATCGAATCGACCCAAATCGCAAAGACCCAAAGATTGAACCTCGAGCAACTACAGATTTAACATCTGGGGGCACGGTAATGCCCCCGCCAAGACGAGCCAAGCGTAGCGCCGCGCCGGGGCACTACCTATATTTTCTCGAAGTGTTTCTTCGTATTTTTGAAACCTCATAACTTGAGTTTGGAATATAGTAGATGAACAAAATTCTCAGGATATTATGCTGAACTTATCAAATTTGCAAAGTTTCAAGGGCAGAGCTCGTACACTTAATATTTTATAGATATCTTAAAATCCCCGATTTCGTCACACCGGGGTATTTCCCGATGTCCTATCAAGTTGAAATTTGGTATGCGAGCAAGTTTCAGTACACAAACAACGAAAAAATTAAACTTGAAGCTTTCACCTCCCCAACCCTTAGAACCAGGGGATGTAAAAGTTTTCAGGAGACTTTCGCCAATTTTGATGCTAGTGGTCTGAAAATTGATATACAGGGTGGCCGGACGATTGACGTCAAAAAAAAGGGCCCTCATGTCATGGGGTATTCGAATCACCCCCATGTATATTATCCGATTTTTCACGGTTTCCGAGTTATGAACTTTTTTATGAAATTTGAGACTTTTCGACTTGAACATCTTCAAAATTTTTTTTTCTAAAAGTACAAGACCTTTCTGATATTTTTTTATTGTAGATAGATCGCCAGGTATTGTACTTTTATACATAAAATAACCAGCATCGTAACTCTGATAAAAATTATGAAAATGTTGGTCTCAAGTGAGAATGTTACGTATTTTGGATCATGGTCTAAATTTTCAAATTTAAATTAAAAATGTAAACAGGTTACTTCATGGTTTCTCAGTAGGCTTAAAAACTGCGCTTGACACTCATCTTTCAGAATCTTTAATAAAAAATGGTACTCAACGGTCTACTTTTGCTAGAATTAGCCTTCAAAGTCAGCGAGGTGGAAAAAATCAAAGAACTAGACGTTTACTCAAAAATAATTTTTTGCCGTTTTAAGATTTTTCTGATCAAGCTATGATAGAAAATGCTGAAAATCAATGAAAATTAGCTTTATAAGAAAAGTTTTAGATAAGAAAAAGAAAAAGGTATGGCAATAAATCACATATCATGTAGATAAACAGAAATTTCTTTATAAAATTTACAATAGGTTTTCAAAGTGGCCACCTCGAGCCTCAATACACATTCTACACCTTCGCAAAAAATTTTCTTTCAGTCGCATAAAACCTATTGTAAATTTTATAAATAAATTTCTTTTTATCTACATGATGTGTGATTTATTGCCATCCCTTTTTCTTTTTCTTACCTAAAACTTTTCTTATAAAGCTAATTTTCATTGATTTTCAGCATTTTCTATCATAGCTTGATCAGAAAAATCTTAAAATGGCAAAAAATAATTTTTGAGTAAACGTCTAGTTCTTTGATTTTTTCCACCTCACTGACTTTGAAGGCAGTTTTTAAGCCTACTGAGAAACCATGAAGTAACCTGTTTACATTTTTAATTTGAATTTGAGAATTTAGATCATGATCCAAAATACTTAACTTTCTCACTTGAGACCAACATTTTCATAATTTTTATCAGAGTTACGATGCTGGTTATTTTATGTATAAAAGTACAATACCTGGCGATCTATCTACAACAAAAAATATCAGAAAATTCTTGTAATTTTAGAAAAAAAAAATTTTGAAGATGTTCAAGTTGAAAATTTTCAAATTTCATAAAAAAATTCATAACTCGGAAACCGTGAAAAATCGGATAACATACATGGGGGTGATTCGAATACCCCATGACATGAGGGACCTGTTTTTTTTTTGACGTCAATCGTCCGGCCACCCTGTATATGGAGGACTGCTTATCATAAATGTAAAAAAAAATATTCAAAAATTCTCAGGGAAAATTGCCCCAACATTTTGAATAAGGGGATAAAATGATTCGCTCGTAAAACGCCTTATGTGTATTTACAACAAATACAATTTCCCTGTAATAACCTCAACCACAGTTTCCATTGTGCAATTACCCGTTGTGATTAGTATACAATGATAGGATTCTTTATACAATGGTTGGGATGGCAGCTCACAATTACATATTTCTACACTTCGTACATTGTTGATTTTGAACATGAATTGTGAATTAGTTTGACTCGAAATATATCTCGCAATAATTATATTTTATTTAATTATTATTGGAAAAAAAGAACAAAATTAAAGGATGTCGTCGAAAGCAACGTACAAAAAGGAATTGAAAACCAACCACAAACATTTTCATGTAAAATATTGCCTAGAAAAGGACGTATTTCTAACATTGTCAGAAAGTTATCAGATCTCATGTAGAGCCAAGCTGCTAACTCTTCATCTTCACAAGTCCTTATTTCACATACTCTATGCATTAGTAAAAATAAGTGACTTGGCTTACGAAACGTCGTAACTATCAGAATTATTGTATAACAGAAAAGTTATCACCAGCGAATGAATTTTTTACCTTAAGCTCACGTGGCGAGAGAGAAAAGGCCAAGTCACTTATTTAGACCAAGGCATAGAGTTTGTGGAATAAGGACTTGTGAAAATTAAGAGTGTAGAGTTAGCAGCTTGGCTCTACATGAGATCTGATAACTTTTTGATAATGTTAGAAATACGGCCTCGAAAACATTTTACATGAAAATGCTTTTGGTTGGATTCACTCTTTCTAAGAATATATCGTTCGAAGAGATTGTCTCGAAACAGCCAGTCAGATAAGTTATAATAGGCTTGATAGACTCACGAGGGGGATCGTTGTGGTATGACGTCACATAGCGCCTATTCCAAGCCTCGCGGAATTAATTATTGTAAAAGCCGAACTACTTGGTCTTCTCGAATGAAACTGTGACAAAGTTTCAATAGATTTTGCAGAGCTGTGATCAATTTTTAATTATGCAATACGAATATTTAGACTCAAAGTTGAAGTAAATGATTATACTTAAAATGGCGTAATTTTGAGTTCTTTAGCAGTGCCAGTAAGTGATCGCAGTATGGCGTGGTTATTCAACTAGTACACCAACGGTATCTTCCTTAACCGAACAATCATTCGCTTATCGACCGTTTCAATGTTCTGCAGGAACAATAAATTCTAAGGTATGTCGTGTTCACCCAGTCTGAGAAAAGATTGTTTTCATTTTCAGAAGAACATTACATTGAGTGTTTATCAATATCTCTCCCAAGATGGCGAAAAAGTAGTTAGAGATTACCGACGATATATTGTATACTTGTTTACAAAAACTATATTTATGGCCCTAAGATGTTGAACACATTCCAGATAAATCATATAAGTTATCAGCTCAACAGAAATTATATACCGTGAAAAGATGGATGGCCAGATGCCGGCATAACTCAGAGCGTTGTTTGCGATAAACGCAGGCTATCCGATCAACCTTCCTGAATGATTGCATCTTTTTTACATTTCGGGTTATTGGGATACATTTATTTTATGGATCGGGGGAATCAGAGGTCGGGTGGGGCATGGCAGGTGAACAAATTGATGAATTTTCACCCGGGGGCAGAATATTTTTCCCGATTGGGTTCAGGGATTTATTGTGAATAGTTCGTTTTTACCTCTGGAATATGATTCATATGTTGGTAAATGTTTTCGAAATTGTGGGGTTGAAAATATCGTTCTTCAAAATACTCAGGTAAAAGGGAAACATTAAATGATGCTGAATGGCGAATGCGCCTGTTATCAAAACTTATTTTTTGTGAGAGTGGGTTTTTAATTATTTTGTAATGCGTCGAATTCGGTCTTGTCAACATTGATCATGCATTAACATGGCACCATTCAACAAAATACTGAACCAAAAAATCGCACAATCTGTGCAGTATCCGTTGTAATTGCTAATGAAAAATCATCAGAAAATAATACTGCTCTTAGTAATTTAGACTTGTTTTCCAGGAAGATCGTTGTTGAATATCAAGAACAAAGGCTGCCCCAACACAGAGCCATGAGGTACTCCAACTTCCAATTATGTTCACTGGCCGAAGAATTCTGAATATCTTAATAATTCAATTTCATAAAAGCAAATTGAATTGACACAACATTTTTGGGTTACGAATCAACGCCAAAGTTCTTACAGTGTAGAGAATCCAAATGGAATAAGATCATCATCTGGTTACTGAAAATATTAATGATATTCTGAAACACTTGGAACTTGAATTTTAAAGTGTAATTTTTACGAACCGTAGCTTCAACTTCTTTTGAAATGAGAAATATGGGCTTGTAATAAATAGTTTGGAAGGTTGTGTCATTCTCTATTCGGAAATGTGATATGCTCAGTTCTATTTACGATTCACTGAGTGTTCCAAAATGCATAGGGTAAAACAGGGAGACATGTCGCGGTGGGAGAGACGACACAATCCAATAATTCGTGATTTTGGTGCATGCAGCACCATTTACCTAAGATAGGGTAAGTGCACCGGTTGTGGCCACTTTAAGACATTTTCCAACTTCACATTGTGATCATGTCACTATTCATGCACAGCTTCACTATTAAAAATATGAAAACACTCCGTATGAATATTGTGATTAGTGCGTTGCGAAGCAATAATTGTCTTTATGGCGAATTAAATAATTAAAAAATGAAAAGGAGAGCGAGTGCAATTTATCCAGTTGAGGCCACATTTTCCACCAGTTGTGGCCACACAATTTTCCATTTGTGGCCAGTCACGGTTTTGGTTAAACTTGCACAGTTTGATATTCACTTCCATCGAAATTCAACAAACCTTCTCATGAATAACAAAAAATATATTAGAATTTTATGAAAATATAGATACAAATAGTAAAAAAATCATAATCTTTCTTATACTTAAATAAAAAAAATTCATCGAAATATTTAGGTTTCTAAAAAAAATCTTTTTCAAACAAAACATGGTCCGCGATTATCAGCAGCCCTATGTTCTTCAATTTTCGTGATGATCTTCTTTCTAATACCACAGAAGGTCTGGAGATTCATGCTATTTTCAGTTTTCCACTTCTGGAGATTGCACAGAACTATACCCTTCCAACTTCAAATTGAGATTAATCACATTCAAATTAGGATTGGTGATCATTGATATTTTTTTCTTGTAGGGTACAAAGTATTTTATCATTAAGATTAATTTCGGAAGAATGTTAGCAGACTTGCTCGACTCCAGCTCGTTATATTCATAGCCCCATCCTTACAATGATATTACAATATATCTTTTTTCTAGTCTTTCTCAAATTTCTCTAGTTTTCAGTTTCATCCATTTCGTCAATATAACAACTTTGTGTTTTATTATTAAGCCTTTTTTATGAAGCTTATCATTTTAATTCGCTTCCAGATACTCCAATTCATTTATCGGACGATATTGTTAAGTTTTTCATCTTTGTTTGTTACATACGATGCAGTATTATCTATCCTTTACTATCTAGTGGCCACAACTGGGTTTGTAGGCTGCGTTTCTGGCCACTAAGTGGCCACAAGTAGCGAATCGTACTTTTTTGTGATCCAGTTGTGGCCAGCACTATATTATTAAGTTAGAATCAGAAATTTTCAATTTTTTATAAAAAAATATAGAAAAACATGATATAAGAATGATATAAAACATTTACTATTTGCAACGCATATGTTTAAATAAAAAAAAAACATTGGAAACACACCCTGTGCTTCTTAATCGCACTTCTAAGCATTCGCCTACTACCCCGTCATGTCAAGAACTAAATGAAAAAGCAACGAATTTCGTTATCTCTTTTAAGAAATGAGCTTGCCAATTGGTGCAAGAATAATGGAGGATGGCAAAGAAGGCAAATTTCAATGGCTAATTCGAATGTACTCCGTTTTATTCAAGAAAATGATCTCGAGTGGCCACAACTGGAACGATGGCCACAACCGGTGCCCTTACCCTAGGTGCATGAAGACGTTTTACTTTTGCCGTTCTTCAAAAATCGTGTTGAAAGTGAGATGAAGTTACATGATATTTGGTGATATATGGTTGGTAAGTATCGAAAAGTTTGCAGGGTGTTTATTAGAAATCCGCTAAAAGTCCACATTCTTTCGAAGACAGTCAGAATTAGTTTTAACCAAATCAAGTGCCTCGTCTATACCATGGATTTGGGATAGATGGTGCACAAAATTTTTTTATTTTCAGACCCAAAAGGTCTACTTTTTATATTAGGCGTAAGAGTACAAGGAGGAAATGGACACAGGAGGACTTAAGAGTGCGTTTTCTACAAACGATTCCACAGACGATGAAACTTTTGATGTAAATGAATGTGTAGGACGCTTGGAGAGCTCAGAAAATACCAAATCGACAGAGGTATGTCGGAGGTGCCTTCATGAGTCCGGTCTTACCTGGAAGCGTATTCAAGCAGCTTTGCGCTCACGCGAAACGAGCGTTTGTAGCTGCTACAACACAGGCGGCAATGAGCTACAGGGTTCACTGGCATCGGCGACGGTTGCGGCTTCTTGCGTCCTGTTCAGTGATTTAAGATATAACCGATTTCCCGATACAAAGACCATGGTTTGTCTTCAAAAACGACCGCATTCGTATTCTTTCAGTATTGTGTGCAATATGCTATGAATCCGGAAATCTTGTACATTCTAAAGTCAAGTTATTTAGTCCAAAGACGACGGGAAAACACAGAGGTCCTGACGTCAGACTTCCTTTTCAGACAATTTCTCAACATGAGCTTTTCGGAATCGTGAGAACTTTTGATTTCTCAATTGACATTTGTCAATACATGATGACCATAGATTAATATTAATTACTATGATGGTGACATTGCTACTTCATTTCAAAATTAGCTGAAATCAGTTCTTTTTTCATCAAATCAATCCAAATACGTTCCACGCAATTAGCCAGATTATTAGTTTCATCCAACAGAATACAAGCCGACTCCTTGATTTAGCTCTTATAACTATCAGGTTCCCTCATTAGAATTTTTGCGTTATTTTAATCCATCATCTGATCGCCGATATTGGAACACACATGATCTGCGATCTATTAGCATTACGTTATTCTCATAATAATGTTTTTTAGTTTCTAAGGGTCTTGATAATTCTTCTGTATAAGGTTTTTCAGGAATACGGGAAATATTATGGCCCCAATTTTCTGATCTTTGTTTTTCATTCATTTTGAGTACAAATCATCTTGTGTTTTGAAAACGGTTTTTTCATTGAATTTAGAACCAATTCTTCTTATTTTTTGAAATCAATCAATCAAATATGTTTATTAGTACCACCACAATCAAATACAATAATTAACAATTCCATTTTAGATAAATAAACATAAACCTAAAATTCCACAAAGGAATAATGTCCATGAATATAAGGAATCAAGTTTAATAAAATTGTTCTTGACACTTTCTTGTTGGTCCCAGATTATCATTATACTTTTATTGCAAAATTTTCCTCTCTCTATTTGAAATGGTTTTTTTTATGATATTCTTTGGATATTGATTATCGTCAAATATATTTTTGATGATATTAATTTCATTATTTCTTATCACAGTTGTAGATGAAATTGAATGAGTCTTATCATAAAGGGTTTTTATAATACCTGTCTTAACACTCATTTGATTGATTAGAATGAAAATTTAGATATCTTTTGTTGTGTGTCTTTTTTCTGAACACACTTATTTCAAAATGATTTGAATTTTTCTTCATCGCAACATCTAAGAAGAGAAGTAAATTATTCTGTTCCAATTCAATTGTGAATTTTATTGTGGGTTTTTGGTTCTTCATCATTGATATGAAAAAATCCATCAATTCTTCTCTGTCATGTTGCCAAATCACAAAAACATCATTGACATAACGCCACCAAGTTTTTAGGCACTGCATCCCACAATTCATCACACAAAATTCGATATCAAAATTTTTTTTGATGCGATAGACAAATGTGGTCAGAAAAAAAGACACACATATCTAAATTTTCATTTTAATTATCAAACGAGTGTTGAAACAGGTTTTGTGAAAACACTATGATTATAATGATAATTTCATCCACAACTGAAATAAGAAATAATGAAATTGATTTCATAAAAATTTTTTTTGACGATAACCTATATCCAACGAATTTCATACGAATTTCTAAGCAGAAAGGATTTTACTACTCAAATACAGTGAGCTCAACAAGAGGGCACGAGCAATACTTGCTACAGATCCCATTTTAGGCGGATCGAGCGTCGAAGCTTGTAGCTTGTAGCCGCTCGTATACGCCCGCTCGAAGTCGCCTGTAGTAGAGGCAGATGCTTGGGATACATGGGTTGGGATTTGTAGCAACTTGCCGCAAGTTTACGCTCGTTTCGCGCGAGCTTCTAGTGGACGACCGGGCTAACACGTGCATCTCCTTCAAAAACTATTGTATGCCCTGTGGGAAGAAAGCATGTTGAACCCCTATTGGCAATCTCTCCCATAGCCAATGCGTCGTTTCACCCATGGGTTGTGGGAGAGATTTCCATATTCAGAGTTAGAGTTTTTCTTGTTAATGTTATGCAATAAAAACCTAAAGAATTATTTGTGATTTTATGAAAAAGTTCAATTCAAAACAGTAGATTTCCGGCGTATTTTGCGAAAAGTGCGGCATCTCTTCCTGTTTTACCCTTGTAAGTATTCGATTTGTTGTTGTTACTTCGAGTTACTGACATTGAATCGAGAGCGGACTGTATAAGGTTTTCTTGCTTCTGGAGCAAGTTCATACCTGCAACGCCATTTAAACGAGATCAAATCGAAATCACGATTGATGAAACATTTTCGAAGTCGTTAATATTCATTCGAATCAAAGCTGCCGCGTACCTGACCGCACTCAGTAGAATGGATTAGATTATCAATAATCAAGCGGTCTGCAAGTCCAATTCACCCCATTTCGGAATTAAAAACTCCATGCATATAGCATAAATAAACGAGTGCGCCATCTATCAATCACCGGAGAGCATGTTTTCGACGTGCCGAGAGAAAAAAAAGGAACGCGCTTCGGCTGCCATTTCCCGGAATGTAGATTTCAATTCCGACTCGTGAAAAACACATTATCCAGTCAAGTTAAGGATGACCCAAAGGAGCGGGAGCCGAAATCGTCGAAGATGAACGAGGTGTCCCCTAATCTACGAGTTTGCAGCACTCGTGGGATGCCGGGGGCTGCGGGGCCGAGGTGAACCGGTGGAGAGCGGCGCGAGGGGAAGAGGCGGCGTATTCCGTTATTAGCCAGCACTATCGGGGTGCCGTTACTTGGGCCAAAGTCTTAATTAAATCTCCAAGGAAGGAAAGCTCTCGACTCTGACCTAATTGATTGGTCGACCTGCCGGATGCCCAACAACGGCTTGTGTCGCGCCTCTCGATTCACTGTGACAGCTATAAGATTAAAATCTTCCATCTGACTTCAATGGCGACCATAAAATGGGGTTCACACGATGGGGAAAAACTGCCGGCTAAGTCGTCCGTAGCGATCGGCGGCTGTTTCAATAAGTTACTTGTTTGGGAATAACTGAGTCTAGGGAAGAGGATTCGGATTAAATTTTTCAGGGTTTAGAACGGAATGGAGGAAATTCACCGATAGGAATCATAAATTTATGGTCATGCTCTACGAATACCATCTTATAATATACTCCATAATTATATTCTATTCTATAAGCTCACCTAATTACTATACCTAATGTGAGGTTGTTTCGAAATTGAAAATCAATAAAATGTTAAAAAATATCTTTCAAAACATAATATAGAACGTAGGTAAATTTTCCATTTTTGATCCGGCATTGGTGGCTGAAATTTAAACTGATCATTTTGATTTACAGTAAAACGTGCAAGTATTGACAGCTAGACGCCATGGTGTGAAAAAGCCAAATGGAATTTAATTCACTATCTTGTATACTATACATATCCATTTCAAATTTCGAATTCAAATTTTAAATCGTACCTTCAAAAAGAAAGTATGGGCTTATGATATATCGCGCCCTTTTCTATTTAGGAATGCTATCATATTTATGTTTATTTCAAAAATTCCTTCCACTTTTCGCATCGGTCGGACTTTTACAAATGTGGACCAGAAATATTTCTCTCTTATACTCTCTTCTTTCTTACTTTCTCAATTCTTCAATTCCTCAATTTGACTTTCTTTTGTACTTGTGCAATTTTCTGGGTAACCGAAAATTTTTGTTTTGTCCATTTTTCCCCAGCATAATAACTGTGTATTCATTGCCACTCTCTGATTATATACTAACTGACAAGAGAAACTGTAAACACCAGAAGCAGCTGTTTAAATTGAATTATTTATAGCAAGGAGTTCACAACTTTTTTTATTAAATTTGTTAATAATGTGTTTGTTCACCACGGTTATCTTTACACTCTCCAACACGTCTTGGCATTGATGCAAGAAGCTGGAGGCTGGGGTAAACTTCCAACTTCCTTCTACCCATGATATACCGAACATGCTTTATGGGGGAAAGATCCGGGGATCTGGGTGACCATGGCGAAAAATCCTCTATGAGAATCAGACATCAAAACAAAATCATTCATTAGATGTACTAGCTTCCAAAACATATTTGTATAAAATTTCATCACAATGTTGCCAGTAGGTTCGGCAAAATAGTTAAAAATGTGTGAATTTTTTCTTTTGCAACGCCTTGTATCTTGAATACGGATGGCGTTTCGAAATTTTTTATACTGGAAAAAAACCCCAAATTTTTTTTCAGTTTTCTATCTATCCTAGAGAGGGAGTCACCTTTTTTTGAAACAACCTGTATACATGAATTTCTATTTTATTGTGGAAAAGATTACAAAAATATGTCTTTCCACAAATTCATAGCCGTTTCAATCCACATTGTATAACCGTATGTTTTCAACATACATACTGTCAAAAATTTTCATTCATCAATTTCGAACGTTTGAACTAGGTTATAATGTCACAACCGGTAACAAAATACCAATAGACTTCAACTTATTAGTGGCCACACAATTCGGTAACATGACTTTGAGGATGCATAATTATCTCCTATAGTTCTTGGTATTTTTAAGCATTGATTTAAAAAAGTTCGATTAGTATAACACCTCTTAGTTATTTGCGTTGATCACCAATGTCGTATGAACTGGGTCCATAGCTCTTTGATATTGAATAAAATGAGAGCATGTTGTGCTATAAAGATCAAATTGCATGGGTGAACATGCTTAGTAGTTGAAGATCACCTGCTGGGAAATTCTGAGACAAGTTACTCGTATCTCTCAACTCACAGGATATACACAAAGTACGCCGCTGTTTTAAATCTAGTTACTTATACATATAGTATTTGAGAATTCCATGAGTTTTAAAATAAAACATGTCTGATCAGTTTTGTCTTTTTTTTACATTAACTAGTTTTATTCATCTGATATGATAATGTATATATTGTCCTCCCTTGCCCAATTCAAATGAGTATATCTTATGGTAAATATCTCTTTCAAAGCTATTTTTGTTTTACGCCTCGTTCACAGTATCACTTTAAAATAGAATCAGGTATTTCATCGGAAAATTCTCACAAATATAAAAAGCCTCACCAATAATTGATGCGGCCGAGTCCATTGTGTGCCGCTGCGAAGAGTGGCAGTTCTAACGTCTCCCAATGAGGAAAACGACGTAGACATGACTAACGTCTTGCTATATTTTATGGACGTTAATTTGCAGCTCGATTGTCACCCGGCCTCTCAGAAATACTCGGAGGGCCGTCCTGAAATATAGATGAATGGATGTTTTCCGATCTTTACCCTCGCCTTCAGT